>JABUQX010056708.1:7500-15000 GCA_015478945.1 Trachelipus rathkii
ATTTTGCAGCGAAAGAAAATTTTCAATGTTTTTTATTATTATTATTATTATTATTATTATTATTATTATTATTATTATTATTATTATTATTATTATTATTATTTCTATAGTAAATTTTAAAAATTATTATTATTATTATTATTATTATTATTATTATTATTATTATTATTATTATTATTATTATTATTATTATTATTATTATTATTATTATTATTATTATGCCTATTATTATATTATTATTATTATTATTATTATTATTATTATTATTATTATTATTATAATTATTATTATTATTGATTCAAATTTTGCCTATCAACGAAGCAAATTGCGTGGATAATATGACTCTACTCAAGACTCACATCTGCTTTCACAAGTTAAATACTAATATATATTCCACGGTCTGGACCCCCCTGGTTATGTGTCCTTTAATATTTGATGTTTGAGGACGCTTTTCAATATTTGACTGATTGAGAATTAGTAATATGGTCATTTTGTTAGTTATTTCAATTGAATAAGGGGAAATGAAAATACTGACAACTAAAACATAATATTTTTTTTTCTGACCAGCATTTAATTCTCATTACCCGACTGAAAATAATGGTAGGGAAAGAAATTTATTAACAATTTTTATTAGTGTTTTTTTTTTTTTTTTTAAATTTTTACTTTATGTATTTTTTTTGTTTTCAAAAATTATTTTCTTGTATAGGTAGATATTTGTTGATTTTTATTTAACTGTATTTTATATTTCCCTACAGCTTGTTGTTACATTGATTATTATCGTTTAATCTTAGTCATATGTTGAGACATCCCAGACCAAGTAACAGGGGAATATTATCACCTTCCTGCTGAGTGGAATGAGAAGACTCTATAAGAAGCTTGATTGTAATAACAAGGACTAAGACATGGTGCAGATATATTTACTAGGAAAGGTTTGCGAAATGCCTTAACAACCATGGTATATATTTTCAAAGTAAAAAAAATTGTATGCTTTAAAGGTATTGCAAGTCATTTTCATAATAATTTATGTTATATATATATATTAGTTATATATATATATATCATATATATATATATATATTATATTTAATATATATATATATAGTATTATAGTATATATATATATATATATTATATATCATATATCATATAACTATAAAACACTTATTTTACTTCCCCTGAACGTGTTTTCGCGATCAAGTAAAATGTTAAGACTTTTAGGTTTCTCGTTCTACTAATAACTCATTTTTTCAACTGCCTTTTAATTGATGGTCTTTCTTTAACTTCATTTAATATCTACTCTCACGGTCCCTAATCCACCATCACTTCTTTCACTTCCAAAAACCTCCATCACAATCGTTAAAAGATACTAGAAACAATGCTTTGGAACCAAAAAATAATATGTAATCTTTCTCGGTCATTTCTAATTAAGGGAAAACGTAACATAATTTTTCTTTCCTTTTCTTAAAAAAGCGTATTTATTTCAAATTACATTCAACACACTCTCATTCTTGAAATCTACAGCATCTTTTCAAAAATTCAATATCAATGTTATTAGTATTTCTCCTGTTTAAAGAATTAAATCGTATTCCTTCTTGCTACTTGTTACTTCATTAATAGGTGCCTCAGAATTTTCTTTAAATAATCAAAGTGGCTTCCCAATTATTGATAACACTTCTTTTTTCTGTCAAAGGCAATGATTTTCATTTTATGTTTTGCAATTTCTTTCTTTAAATTTCCTCTGCCAGATCTGCACATCTCCTCTTGTACCCAGGTATATATGAACCACTGTATGTATTAATGCACATATAATGGTGTGTGCGAGCGGCTCATTAGTCAGCTAAAAGAGACAAATGTTTGGCGTCTAGAACTATATATATCAGCTCCCCCGAACCTACTTACCATATATATTTTGATAATCTGTCTTATATGTTTATACTCTACCCGCTCACCTCCCAACCGTCTATGGACGACCGTATGTTTCCTTTCTATTCTCCGGGCTAATGCATATAAATACAATATTTTTTTTCTAGAGATTATACTCATCGTATCTAGCTTATTGTGCACTTCGAACATACTATTTCATGCATTGAAGACTTGAATTAACTCGTATCTTTAGAATGTTGACTATAACAATTCCTATAAAAAGTTCATATCAAAACATCCTTAAATGGATCATATACTAATCATATTGCTAAATAATTATGCTTCTTTGTGAAATTAGCGATTATCCGTCAACGGAATATTTTCAATACTCTAATGACTATAGCTTAATTTTGTATTTTCTATGTTATTGTAAAATAGGTCATTTTTAAAGTTCTAGGGTTTTTTTTTTTTAATATATCGATTGCATGCATTCGAAACACATTCTGGGCTAAAGCCAAAACGCCTAAAAATTAAAAAAAGTTGTATTGTTAGAAGGTGTCAAATTTAGAAAACAAATACGAAAAAACGTTCATTGCCAGTACACCACCTGCTAATCTAGGATTTTGGTGTGCTCTTCGTTCCTCGAGATCTCTCTCTCTACTCATCCTCGTTCTCTCGTTTCTCTCTACGTTCTTCTCTCACTCTAACTACTTAAAAGCATCTCTCTCGTCCTCTCTCTCCTCTCTCTCTCTCTCTCTCTCTCTCTTCTCTCTCTGCTCTGGTGTCTCTTCTCTCTCTCTCTCTCTCTCTCTCTCTCTCTATATTATATATAATTATTTTAGATAATTTTATTTTTTATATATATACAAATTCATATTTTTTTCCCTCATTTGAGCATATTATATATAACTGTAATCAATTTTATTTAATAACTATATTTAAGTATAGGAATAAATTTTAATATGATTATAATAATTTAATTATCATGAGTTATTTTATATATATACCCTTGTTAATTAAAATCTTATATATATATATATATATATATAATATATATCACGGTGGGGTAAATTATTTTTTGCGGAGCCATTTATATGTGTCGGACCATAAATATCAATAGTTAAATATTCCTCTTCTACAGACCCATCTTATACATAAAAAAAAATTTATAACACACCTACACACCCCTTTTAAATCATGCGCGAATATAAACTGCACTTTGTATTACCAGTTAGAGAATCAAGTGCCCTGAGTCTTCTATACTTTCTTTATAATATCATAAAAGTAAATTAAGGAAAGGATCTTCAATTCTATGACGCTATAAAGTGAGAGGAGCAATTATAATTTTTATACCAATTTAGTAAAACTTCTGTAAAATTTTGAACCTTCCAACATATTTACTAACATTGAATGATTATACTATAGCTAAGGTGATACATCATTAAATTAGAGGCAGCCTATCGGTGGTGTCAACATTATATTACATATAGTCTACTCCGGTATTAGGAAATGTAATCGAATGGAATTCTTATTATATGGTTATTACTGGATTATCGCTTTGTTATATTTAGACATATGTGTCTCTCTGTACTTTTTAGGAACTTACTAAATAATTCGTGTCTTGTCTATTTTAGGGCCGCATCGAAGTAGAGCCCCAAATTTTTATTTAATATGAATTAATATTGATAATTAAAATACTCAGTAAACACACTACCAACTCTCTCGCAGTTGGAAAAAAGGTATTTTCCGTGATGTTTATTTCTTAAATTATGTTTATTACTCTTATATTATTTGTTAACTTAAAATTGTTAAAAAAAAAGATAAAACTCATAGATTTCACTTTACTTCTGACAAAAAATTAGTTTGTATAATTTCAGTATTCAAATATTCCTTATGCCTGGCATGTGTTTAAATTTGTGAGAGGCTCTGGCAAGCCCACAAATGAGCCGGGATAAAAGATATCGCAGTCAAACTAACTATGTATTTTCTGAAAAAAATAATTACGATATTTCATATTTATAAATATTATCCTCACATATAATATAAATCAACGTTTCCATTGTCTTTTGATATATATATATAATATATATAAATATAATTAATTATATATAATATATATATAATTCATATATATTATAATATATTAAATTATATATAATATATTATTTTAATATTAAATATAATTAATATATATATTTATATATTAATATATATTATATATTTATATATATATATATATATATATATATATATATATATATATATAAAATATATTAATATATATATATATATAATAATATATATATATATATATATAATATTAATATATATATATATAAGTTAATATTAGCTTAGGACGCTAATTAAATTACTGTACTTAATATTATTATATATAGTATATATATATATTATATTTATATGAGTATAAAATTTATATAAATGTCGTCTCATCGTATAATATTATCTATAAAGGAATAGCGACCTAAGTTCTCATTTATTTTTGCGCGCGCGTGATCCACATCTTGAAATAAAATCTGTGATTGAAGATGAATAAATTGTTTTGTAAGATCCGCTTATTATGAATGTGAGGGATAATGGGTGGAATATTTAACGGAGCTTTGTCCTTGACATGACCTTTGATCAGCACTGTCATATATATATATATAGTATATATATATATATTATATATATATATTATGTGTGTAATATATATATATATAATATATATATATATATAATATATTATATAGGCTTTTGGGGAGAGAATAACCACTTTCTAAGTGGTATACATACTCATGCTTGCGAGATTTTTTTTTTAAAAAAAATTGAAAAAAATTCGCATTTTAGAAAGGCCATTTTTATTTAACAAATGAAACCTTAATGAAATAATTTTAATGTACAAATTTGTGTGGAGCTTTTAAATTGTGACTCTCAATTTTTCTTTACAATAGTATATATATATATATATATAATATATATATATATATATTATATTATATATATATATAATGAAGAGGTATATTAATAGTTGTAAATATTTTAATATGGTAATTTTAAGATTATATAATTAAATATATATATATATATATATATAATATATATTTATATATATATATGGTGTATATTAGTAGTATTTATTAGATATAATTGAATAGTGCAAATATAGTAAGTGTGATAAATAGTAGTGAGTATATTTATTTAGGTAATATATAATATATATATATAGGTATTATATTATATAATATATATTTATTTTTAGTCCTATATATAATATATATATTAATATATAATAGTTATATATAAGTATTTCGATTTCTGTATATATATTACTATATAATAATAATTAATAATAATAATATAATAATAAATAATAATAATATAATTAATAATAATAATAATAATAATTAATAATAATAATAATTAATAATAATAATAATAATAATAATTTAATTAATGATAATATAAATGATATTTGAATATTTTTTATATATATTTTATTTTTTGATCCGGGGTTGGACCTTCGGGTGAGCCACCTTACCCGCCTCTATATTTTGTTATCACACGCGCAGGTGCCTCCCTGATAGTGTAAAAGGTAAAGATACCAAAGTTTAAAGGGAAGTAAAATTTTTCTTTTTTGTTTAACTAAAGGAATACCCCTGGGTAAACCGGCAAAAGGGATTTGCGGTGGGGAGTCGGAGAGTCTCTCGGTCCGTACCACAGTGGACGACGGGCCCTCTTGTCCCCCGTTCTTGGCTAGAGCCCCTAATGGAGAAGTTAAAAATTTTTTTTTAAATATTTCCGACGAATTTTTGGCCCCCCAAAAAAAATTAAAAATAATAATAATAATAATAATAATAATAATAATAATATAATAATAATTAATTATTATAATAAATAATGAAATAAATAATAATAATAATAATAATAATAATAATTAATAAGATATAATAATAATAATAATGATCAAAAAATGGAGGAGAGATTGTGATTAATTAAATTGGAAGTTGTAATAATTAATATAAATCATAACGAATAATATAATTAATTATGCATTAATTATTATAATCATATTTTGTTAATTAATAATAATAATAATATAAAATAATAATAATAATAAAAATAATAATAATATAATCAATAATAATAACAATAATACGATTAATTAATGCAATTATAATAATACTGTTAATAATAATAGACATACATAATAATTAATATTAAATTGATAATAATGAATAGGATAATAATAATAATAATTAATGAATAATAATAATGGAGAAATTTAATAATAATAAGTAATAATTAATAATAATAAATAATAATAATTATAATAGGGATTGAATGTGAAATAATAATGAATAAGAGAGCTAAATTAATATATAATAATAATAAATAATAATAATAATTAATAATAATAATTAATAATAATAATAAATAAATAATAATTATTAATTAATAATTAATAATTATTAATAATAGATAATTAATAATAATCCCATATAAAATAATAATATATAAAAATAAGAGAGTGAATAAATAATAATAATTAAGAATAATAATGAATAATAATAATGGAATAATAATAATTTAAATTAATAATAAATAATAATAATAACAAGATAATAAGCATTAAATATTATAGAGATGAATAAATAATAATAAATTAATAATCAATAA
Organism: Trachelipus rathkii; assembly: GCA_015478945.1. Taxonomy (NCBI): domain Eukaryota; kingdom Metazoa; phylum Arthropoda; class Malacostraca; order Isopoda; family Trachelipodidae; genus Trachelipus; species Trachelipus rathkii. The sequence continues at coordinate 14,041 of JABUQX010056708.1, forward strand.
TAATCAATATATAATAAGATAATAATAATAATAATAATAATGAAATAATGTTTAGTTATGTTAATATTTTAATTTAATAATAATAATAAATTAAAAGCTGTCAAAAAAAATGTAAAGATATATGTTTATGACTAAATCTCGATATATAAGAAATGACATTATAAAAGCTAATAAAAAACACTCCTATGATTTATACAGCCAATTTGGCACAGTTTGACTTTCGTTAAATTGCTATATATAAATGTTTACTTGAAAAAGTATATTTTATACCTCCGTCTTTCTTATTTTTATACCATTTTTCCCGCATAAAAAATTCAGCAGTAACATGCGATATAATTCTCTATATATATATATATATATATATATATATATAATATATATATATATATATATATTATATATATTATATTATATATATATTAGTATATACTATACGTATGCGATATTTATATATGATGTATATAGACAGAGTATAAAAATATATATCTATAATATAAACATAGATACTAGAAATTTGTGTATATGGGGAAAATTTAGTGATGAATAGACGATGAGGGCACCCGCTCATTAAGGTGTCCGCTAGCGCGCACCTCCGCACCTCGAGAAACCGTAGTCCGCTAGCGCTCCTCCGCACTTATTCAGATCATCAAACCTCCGCTATTGCAAGTCCGCACGTCCGCACGTCCGCACGTCGTCCTCGCGCTAATTAATTGTGCGACTCTTCAACAAAAGAATTATTAAATATTATAGGAATACTATATAAGTGTATATATCTCTTACGCAAAAAATTTATTTTAATAATATATAGAAGAAATATCACGAATGAATATTTACAAAAAATCTTTCAAGATTTTCCACTTCCTTCTCAATGTCGTCTCTTCAAAGGACATAGAGATCCATATTACCTTTCAAAAAGATTAGGTGCTTCAAAATTAAAAGCAGTTAGGGCTGACCTCTTTG
>JABUQX010056708.1:17500-37514 GCA_015478945.1 Trachelipus rathkii
CCATTAACGTTCGCAGCAAACAAACCAGATTGTTTTTCTCTAGAAAAGGGAAGCAGATCCTCGGACCTTTTCATATACTGTGAGACCCTGACATCACGTTGGGAGAAGATTTCATGCTATAGCTTGGACCTATAAGTTCTGCCATCCTCTATGACGCGAGGTCAAGTGTCTTGAATGACGAGTGCAACTACAATTTCGTCTTGACTCATGATGTGATGCGTTATATTATTGTCACATTCCAGACCTCAAAAAAATCTTGAGATGAGTTGGGAAATTGTGTGAAGTGCTTGTTTTACCGCGCGCTCTTTCTTCTTCCAGCGCGTTTGTCTTCAAGTTTTCTTACTCTTCTAGGCTCATCATATATTGTTTAGATGTGCAAACTAAGTACTGGGTAGACTAGTTCTCATGATGGAATAAAAGGGTCGAAATATAAAAGCAGACAGAGAATTCAGGGATATGTCACTGCTTCCTCTTTTCTTCCTTGATAATTCCTGATTTCATAGCATGGAGGTGCATAGCAAAAGTAGGCGAGGTCTGATAAGTGGTTTGCATGAGACTACCCGCCCAAACTCTATAAGAGCACCAGCAACGACAATTTACATCGGTTGTTTCTTATTTCTCTACAATTGCGTCGTAATAACTGAGCGCAGAGTTCCAAACAATGTGTAGAGCCTCTGAGTTACGAACTTTCCCTTGTATATCCGCTAGCCTCTGTTTCTCCCTATAATAATTGCATATGGATAGGCAGTCTTCACAAGAGGCGTCAGATTGCATTTCTGTGACGAAAATGTGTTATTTCACCACATATGTAACAAAAATTATTTACTAAATTTACACATTTATAGATTGGCATTTTGATTATAACAAATTTTAGACTTTTAAATCACTTCAGAACAAGAAATTCTGCAAAAATGTAAAGCATAAACGCACATATGAAATACGCGTCACGAAGTCACGTTGTACAGTCTTTATGTATGTGTTGTATGTAAACCTACAAGGAGCGTGAGGTTGAAGATATTCTGTTATGTCAGTTGAGAGGATGGTAAGAAGCAAAACTTCCCAAAAATAGGAGCAAAATTTACCACCCATACGACAAATGTTAGACTCCTAAAAATGGCATAGTCACTATTTCTAAGCAAAGCAATAATCCATTGTAGTATTATGATTGATTTAAGTGTGAAAATTACGAGCTATGAGTAGTAAAATTCAATGGAAACTGATATACGCTAATTTTGAATCGTATCAACACTAGAGATGGGATATAAATTGTTGTGCAGTGTTATCAAAAAACTAACAGCTAATTTATGTTATATAACACTTTTTATTAGTGGCATTCAAAGTAGTAAAACCGCGCCCATTTTGAAAAAAGGAAATTACAGAATATTTAGGTTCTCGATTTGAAAATATGTTGCGTCGAGAGAGTTGTGCTTACGTCTATTTGTGCCAAAACCAAAGATTTCCATTCGCTAAACAGAAGGTTTTCAACATTTTTTTTTCAATTTTACAAAAATGATATTAAAATTCCTAAATATTCGGAGATTCCTAATCGACTTCACTGTACTTGATTCGTGATTTCTGGGTTTGGAAAAGGCTTTAAGATTTCCAATAGTTTAAGAGGTGCACTTTAGCTGTTACATAAAAATTGAAAAATTTTCTTAAAGAAATCAAGAGAAGGGTGTGAGAAAGAACAAGGAACAATATATACCAGTACGGCCAGAAAGAGACCGGGCTTTAACAGTTAAAAGCCGAAGAGTGGAGACATGTGCGTCTACAAGAAAAGTTTGAGTATTGGTTCACCTAATGCCAACTTAAAATGATCAAAATCCCAAAGGCAAAGATTTAAACACTGAGAAAAGCGTGGTGTACATTTCGTGCTAAAAACAAGAAGGGAATGAGACGCTGTGAGTGATTTAAGAATGTGAGAAATTGTGGATCAAATTTTTTTTTGAAGAAGGAAAGCAAAGTTCCATTGAAAAATAGAGTCTCGTGTTTATGAAAAAATGAAACAACATTAAGGAAGAGAAATTAAAAATGGCATTGGTATGAAAAAAAGAAATGTCCTTCGGAGAGAGAATGAGACTCAGTGAAAAAAGATATATTGAGTATCATCGGTCTGAAAGTGGCGATAACTGTTGATATTAGAACTCATAAAAGCAGATTTTGATCTGAATGATATGGCCGATTGTGATAGGGCAATAATAGTGCAAGATATGACCAGTTACTTTCAATTAACAAAGATAACAGTGTGCGCGGAATCAAGAAGAATGGGAATGGCTCGAGAGTGAGTGTGTGTTTTGCCTTTCGCACGAACGCGCTCTAGAAAGAGCCGTGAGAAAATTATTTGATCACGTAAAATGTTGTGGGATGTTTTGATATATCTTGCAGCAGACACTGGGTTACGAAGAGGCAGCCATGCTGCCATATACTTGAGCTCAAAGAGGGCCAATGAACAAGAGAGAGTGGTCTGGATGGTTTGTGATCATCGTGTCCTCAAAATTATGCTTTGGAGGGATTTTGTTGTTAAGTCAATTGGAGTATTGCAACGAGGGCCCTGACAAAACTGATGTTCAAATTGAGTTAAAAATTCGAATACACAAGCCTCTGAATATTTCGGATGAGTGAATTTTCAGGACTAGACCCCAATATATCTGATGTTTCAAATTCGACTGGACAAGGTCACTGTGCCGTCGCATCAACAGTGAGTCAGATATCATTCAGTTTCCAGAAAAAAATCAGCTTTGAGAATTCCAGCCTCTAGACGACTATAAAAAACTTCAGAGCTCACCCTCATATTTTCCTGTATAGGAGTTTGCAGAAAGAGGAAGGAATAAGCTTTAAAGCTCCAGGGGGATTACATCGTGTTCTATGGGTAGCAAAAGCAATTTACTAACTCAAAATATATTACTATAACATATATAACGCTATAATAAATAACAAATCAATTACTGAGCATTTATAACTAATTTCCTTTCACAAAATACATTTTTCATAAATTTTTGGATACTTATAAAAACCATATAACTGAATGAAAGATTTCAAATCCTTAAAAATGCATATAGTTGCAATCAAAATGGCAAATAGCAATGTACGTATTAAGTTTGTCTTGTACTCCAAAAAATAGTCAATTATATATTTACTGACAATTCTAAATTACAATAACTTAATGACTATATATAAACTTAAAAATGACAAACCATATTCAAAATACACAATTCATACAAAACCAAAAATGCAAACTATATAAATTATAGCAATTCAAATAAACGCCATACTTATTAAATAAATAAACTGAAAATAAGAAAAATATTTTATTTACATTATATACCTAATTATATATATATATTATGTGTATATATATAACTAATTACCTAATATACAGACAAATTGAACAAATCATTTATTCAAAATGGATTAACCATTAACTAAAACAAAAATGAAAAACACACAAAATTTTGCATAAAATATTTTTATTTACATTAACCAAAAAAAAAAAAAACAATTCAAATACCCATTTATTAAATTAAATAACTAAAAAATTAGAACAATTATTTTAAACCAATTTCACTAAACAAATACAACCCAGTAGACTGTAAACACACACAAAGCGTATTAGACAAGACTATGCTATATCTTTCCGCAATATTGATAACTAGGTCTTTAAAACCTAAAACACTAGGAAAACACACATAATTAATGACAAAATAAACCACAGATCAACACATAATTTGGGGTATATAAGATCTGATTCAAAAACACAAAACAAGCTAGCAATACCAATCACAACAGAACAAAAACTAGAGACTAAATCAATTTACATAACACATATATTCATTATCACAACCAAAAATATTTATATTTATATAACAAACAATTCAAAAATACAATATTATACATAACCAAAAAATGACCAAAGCAATTCAAATTTTACAGTATATACTTATGCAACAAAAAATTGGATCATATAATTTACGCAAGTTCGAATTTTTAAAAATTGCAAAACAAAAAATAACAAAATCCAATTCAAATTAATATATTATATTCTTTATAGACAAATACAAAGAAGAAAACATATATACATTATTCAATAATACATCTTACCTAAAAACCTAAAAATATGGCAAAAAACTCGAATATTCAAAAATACTATTACTAACATTCTTATATACCAAAACGGAAGATATCAATTATTCAAAATAATATACTTAAAATAGTTCCCAAATATTTTATTAAAAATCCATTGAAATATCTAATTATCTTTTATTAAACTTTAACAGTAAAAAATCTACCAAAAACACCATATATAATGAATAGCTATCTTATATCCAAATCAACTAAATTTTGCGAAGGAATTCAAAATACATTAAAATACTTGCAAATTCCAGTAAATAATAAAACACCTTAATTCAAATACATCTTTACATAAATTATGCAATAAAAATGATTATAAGATCAATATAGCAAAAATACAAATTTAACAACTCTAATAAATAATGACATAAACAATTTACAAATACTTCTTTTTTCATAGACAAAAATATGAAATTTAATCTTTTTTTATAACATACTTTATTAAAATTAAAAATAACAAACCATTTTATTAAAATTTGAAAAATTCACCAAAACCAAATAAAAATTCATAATAACGAATTCATATTTTGTGTAAGTTATCACTGACCTCGTGAGATAAAATTCCTAATGAAATACAAAGCAAGCATCAACAGTTATCATTATTAAATACACAAGAGTAGAATTGCGATGACAACTAAGAAATTAAGGTGATTCGGGCACATGCGTAGAATGGATGGTGGAAGATATATTGCTGAACTTCACAAATGGAAACAATAGGATAGAAGAACTGAAAAACGAATACACACATTTGAGATAAATACATAAGATTACAACTACTTATAAAACCAATAAACTCAAGTACTCAATAATAGAGTTGATATATCAAGAATTACAAAGAGACAATACCGTTGAGAGGATTCTTATATTTCAAGATGAAAGTATAACTCAATACACACTAGAACTCACTATAATAATTACCAATCAACCACTTTAAGCTTACAACAATTTCTTTAGAAACCTCTTTATAGCAAATTAGTAAAAACATTACCGACCAAGAGCCATTTCCCGAGCCTAAAACCTAATATTTTCAACACACACAACACCAAGATAATGTTTGATCTATAATCTTTATTGTCCAAATTAATAGTCCTATCATGGATATAAAGTATTCCTAATAAAAAATAATAGACAGAGTAAGTTGTGCACAAGACAACAATTCAACATATTGAAATGTATACACTTAACCTAAAACAAAAAATATGGTGGCCACAAACTAATGTTTTATTTATCATAAACTCAAAATACATATATTAATAACAATAGGTGTTGTACTCCATATGAATCTGAACAGCCAAAATACTCAAACAAATAAAACAAACAATATTTAATATGATATTGAAACTAGATTTAATTCTGAATACCTCAAATAACTTATTACAATCATGAAGTCTTGAGATAATAAAGAGCTAATTCACATCCATAAAAGTACGCATACTGTCCTATTCAACAAAATTCCTGTTATTTCAAGCCCTCGAGTATTAGCGATACGTAATCTCAAAAAGACAAAAAAATTTTGAAATATTCTCTCACACACTTATAGCAAATAAAGAATTCACTGACGAGAACAAAATATCACAAAATTCTGAATTTATCTTTACAAAAACTCGGATTTTTTCACTTTTTCATTGATTTCTGCTTTTTGTTTTGATTTTTTTAAATAAATATTGGGAAAGAGAATTCAAATATAATCATGGAAAAATATATTAAATATGGCATATTGAATATAAAATCACAAAATCAGAATACTTCAGTATTCTAATTCAAAAAACAAAAAATAGACATAAAACTATAATATATTAAAATAAATATAACACATACTATTACAAATAAAAAATCATAACAAACTTACATATGTATATATACACAGATACATAGTTTTCTCATATCCAGAAATAAACTATATCGAACTGCTTTTCAAAACATTAATTCTATCTAAGTTATCTGATACGATATTTACAAAGAAATTCCTAAAAATCGCAATATTGACACAAATAAACACCTCAACTTTATTGTTAAAACAAATATGCTTGTCTTACAATTCAAAAAAAAAAGACACTAATATCCTGAATCTATCAAAAATACGTATCTCATCATAGGTAGCGAGAAACGCCCTTTTTAAAGAATTGCTTATAAAAACACTAATCCTCATCAAAGATAACGATACCAGTGTGAACTCCGGTTAAAAATAATTTACTATATCAAATACAAAAAATGAAACAAAAACCAAAATATTCACCTTTATCAGCTTCTTTTTTTATACAAATTTACGAAATAAAAATTACAATAAAGTGAAATCATATACAGATATGTCCCTAATATTTAGCAACATACGAATTAACTCAAAAAATAATAAAAATCCCATATAATAATTTGAAAATTGCTCTCTCAGCACTTTTGGATTTATGTACTGTATTACAATTTTTCTCCATAGGTTATTTACGCACGCACAGCACGACACACTTGACAAAACCAATCAAAATACGGTACTTACAGAAACTCAAAAGAGATAGACCGCTATTATCATCGAGAACAAATATTAAAAGTAAAACTTACTAAAAAAAATACATCTCACACACACTCGCACACCACAAATTTTAATACTGATTTTGGTTTCCAAAATACTCGTTTCTAAATGTTCTTTTTTTACGCAGAATTCAAAAAATGTCATTGGTTTTTTTAACACTATTACTTACAAACCAATAAATATTTATTTATAGGTTCAAATTTTATCAATAATACTATATTTACAAGTACTACAAAATCTAAAATAAATTACCATAAATTTATTATATAAAAATACATATAAACCTTACATAATAATATAAATATAAAATAGAACTTATAAAACCAATTTAACCATTAATGCCCCAGCTTAGGTATGTTTAAATCATTAACGATAAATTATATATATATACACTTTATATAAAAATAATAATTTAAAAAATAATTCAACACTATAATGCAACCTTCTAAACTGCACACTTTATGCGATCTTTTCTCAGCACACACAACGAAAAATAAGTCTTTTGTCTCAATAGGATTGATAAATACTCCATTTTTTTCAATCTATATGCACAGTAGCGCTTTCCCTTTGGGTTTCTAAACTTAGGGCCTTTGACGGCCCAAATTCCGCTGCTGGCACAGCTTCGCGGTAGCCGGGAGTTTTTCCATAGCAGCAGCACGCTAACCAATCGTACTCATTTACGTCTGAGTGGTGACCCGCTAAAGCTGATAATGAGAATACGTCGCATTCTCCCCATTGTAACGAGAGAGACTAACATACTAATCACTAAGTCTCGAACCTGGGCCCCTCTCGTCAGTATATGCTAAAGCGAGTGCACACACTTCTCTATTGAGTCATACTCAGCAAGATGGTTGACCTAGGAGGTTCTGGATTTGTGCAATGGTGAGGAGAGGTTTCTTCATTATAAAATATAAAAAATAAGAGTGTTATCCTTAAAGTTAATAATGAGCATATATTTTTTTATCAATTTGTAATGATTGATCACTGTCATCTTCAATTGATATAAACAATTAGTAAATAAAATAGTGAAGAATTATCAATAAAATTTAATATTTAGCATTATTATGGCAATATTATTGAGAGATTTAATATTTTATATCATATCCGGATTATAAGAATAAACTGCTACACTCGCCATTAACATAGTCGGAAAAGTCTTTCCCAATATTTTTAATATATTTTCCTCTTATTTGATAAGAATTATTTGTAATTAGAATTGTGTTTCTTTTTGGCAATCTATCTCTTTAATATTAATATTATTAATATATATTATATAATTGTATTATTAATTAATATATATTATATATATTATATTAATATATATATATAAGTAGTATATATATACTATATATATATTATAATAGTATATCTGTTATATTACGTATATAATATTAATATATAAATATATATATAATATATAATATAAATATATATATATTATAAATATAATATATATATATATATATAATATATTAAATATATATATATATGTATAATATATATATATTATAATTATATATATATATATATTATTATATATATATTATATATATATATATATATATATATTATATATTATATATATATATATATATTATATATTATATATTATACAAACTGTTTATTAATATATGATATTATATTTTATAATATTTTTCATTCAGTAAATATCACATCCAAGTTATAAGTTTAAAGTTTTGATATTTAGAGTATTATAGAATATATACTTAGAAGGAATATAATATTAATATTTTTTTGGGAAAAAAAAACATGGGGTTAAACACATAAAGAAGTGGGTTAGTGAGTTCATTTTAATCACAGAAGACACGCTCGTAGCTGGTCTGTTAAATTTTTTTTTGGTATTTGAGTGGGGTTGCTATGACATGCACGCAATTGAATGATCGGTTTAAATCTGTTTTCCAACACTTTGCAATTCACAATGGGCTCAGAGACGCTTTTTTTAAATAGATTTCTACGGCTAGAGAGAATAACAAGTTGATGTGCCAATAGTGATCACGAATCATTACATACTATTAGAGATATTTGGCAAAGGTGTATACTGAGATACCTGCGGAGTTATACTGATCTAGCTCGCCACTATGACATATCTGAGTTACAAAATATTTCCTTAATCCAAAAATTAGTTATGTATACATGTAACTATCCCCATAAAGATGTGGATTTTGTGGAAATCGTAATGTGGAACTGGGGTATAGATCGCAGTTCTCGCGAATGAATTATAAAAATTAAATGCTTTTTTTCTGAATGGCTTCTGTAACCCTTTGCGAGAGTCGACTCTAGATATATTTCATGTTTCTAGTGATTATTAAATAAATAAACGACATTATAACATTCCAGTAAAAAAAGTTTTGTTCTATCTTATTTTGCGTTCAACATGATGATAAGTTGGATTAAATATAATAGAGTATATGTGAAAACAAAGGCCATAAGTACCCAGCAAATTAATTTATAAAAAAAAATATCAAGTGTAAGCAATGTACATAATATTATACCCCCATAAATTATGACGGACATTTTTATATTTAATATTATAAATTTATATTTACTAGTGGTTTAGAATTATATGAGCATATTGGAAAAATTATCATGTATAAAAGAGAATGTGAAATAAGGGATTTTTTTAAGGTAACAGTTTCAACACTATCTTGTCGCTTTTTCGTTAGCACTATACAGTATTATTATTAGGTAATCCTTAGTCACATTCCACACATAGGGGTATATTAAAAAAATAATTTAGTTATCATCTATTTGAAGAATGTGTATTATAGTGACCCTATTAATGATTAATATTATATGATTCAATATATAATTGACAGTGCAGTATGCATTGGTAGTATTTAATAGGCATTAAGTGGATATAGAGGTAAAGAGCGATGGGAAATCCCACTCGTCAGGTGGTATAAATGAAATGAGATCCAAAGTTTTTACTACAATAAACGAGTTATTAGAGGTAACGAATAATTATATACTAATATAATTTATTATGGATCATTTCTCAATTCCACAAAATCTAACATTAGGCAGGAAATTTTTTATTGCTTTCCAGCTACTCTTCGATGAAAAATTGTAATCTTAATTGGTGCCTTAATATAATTTTAAGCAAAAATAACATTTTATATAAAATGTCATTTAGAGGAAATAGTGAGTATGCAGGAGGGAGTTGTGTAACGCATAAGAGCATAAGTAAGTAACGCTCGGTTTTCGGTTTCTATGTACCTTGTGGATATAATATAGCTCCAAAATATACCATACAAGGCACATGAGAGGAGCTAGCTTTTGATAAAGAAGTTTAATAACAATGTTATTGACAATCGATTACCAAATGGGGATATTTAAACCATTTAACGAATTAGATCAAAAAGTCGGTATTAGCGCCATATCTTCAACTTTTGCATATTAAATATGGAAGCATTATAATATACAATATAATTATCTGGATATATTATGTTTAATATATATTATATATATATAATATTATATATTACGTACATCAGTTAGTAGAAAAGGGATTCCTCTCTTAGAATTCACAAAACAATTTTAATTTATTAATTACGCCTTGCTTATCACTCCTAGATGCACCTTATATACAGAAACCACGGAGTGTTTAGCCTAAAACAATAAACAATTATTTGGATGTAATGCGATTTGGATGGCAAAAGATCATCTGGTCCATATAAATGACACGCAAAGGCGGAGCAATGTCTGGCAAATGTGCCAAATTTGTGTGCGTCAAATGTAATCTAGGGCTTCATCCTGATACTTGTTTTCTTATGATTCACCAAAAGTAACACTTTTCCTTCAATATATGAAATATTAGTTATAATAAAAAAAATTTTCATTACAGTGTTTCATTTTCAAAGAAATTGTATATTGGTAAACGCTTAATTCGCCGCAAGCGTATGAATTATATCATACGGCCTAGAAATCAACGAAATCTTCAGAATTTACTTCTGAAAAAAAAATCTAGTAACTCCAGGGACCAAAATTACCAATATACTTAGCTTTCATAAAAAAATTCAAACTTTTTTTATAACCCTTCTGGGCATTAATTGGGTTAAAGATAACATACTTTACAAACCAAAATGACAATATTTTTCAAGAATACATACTTACAAAAATAAAATAAAAATCGAAACATCAAAATCAAAATACAATATTTTACAAACGTAAAAAACAATGGCAAACCAATTCAAGAATACATACATACAGAACCGAAAAACATAACAAAATCAATCAAAATAAAACATGACTTACAAAAGGGCCAAAATTATCAATTGAAGCTTAAACACAGTAATTATCAAATATATCACATACCTTTAAAAACCATAAATGACAAGCGCAAATATCAATAAAAAATTATATAACATAATATTACCTAAAACTCATTTAAAAATATGTGAGAAATGAACAAAACTATCACAAATTTTCGAAAAAACGTAAATACACAATTACTTAAAAAACACTCATTTGTCAATATATACAACAAATATCAAAGTTTTTATTATAAATCTTTAATAAAATAAACCTAACAAAATGTAACAATAAATAAAATTCAAGATTATATATTAAACAAATACACACATAAATACTTACATAAAATCACCAAAATGCATACTTCACTTTTTCAAAACACACACATATATACAGACTCATACAAATAAAAAATGACAAAACATCGTATTATATTATATATATAAAATATCAAAAATATATACGTTACAACCTAAAAAATTGAGAAAAAACTAATTCCAAAATTATAGATTACTACATAACGCCAATAATAAAATGAAAACCAACCTAACTTCAAAAATACCTTTAGATAATTACTTACTAAAACCAAAAATAAAAAAACAAATTCATAAAATTTAACATAGTTTATATAAAACAAAAAATGAGACAATAACCAATTTCAAATAAATACTACATGAACTATTAAAAACTAACCATTGAAAAGATGACTAAACTATATATTAATGAAAATTACATAATCATTTTTACAACCAAATACGTAATAAAATGACAAATAATTAACCCAATTTTTGAAATATAAATAACTTTATACATAAACGAAAAAAATGAACAAACACCAAATTAAAAATAATATAAAATATATACCCAAAACAATAAATCACCAAAAAAATGACAATATACTAATTTAAAAATACATACTTACAAAACTACAAAATATAACAAACCAATTCAAAATAACATATTTAACAAAAAACGCAAAAAAATGACCCCAAGCAATTTCCAAAAATACGCAAATACTTGCCAACGGAAAATTGACATCATCCAATCTCGAAGATTTAAAAAAATTGCAAAACAAATTTTCAATAAATACCAAATTCAAAAATATATATACTAGTTATACTGACAAAACAAAAAATGACAAACAATTTCAAAATACATACTTACAAAACCAAAATGACATAATTCATAAATACATACATACAAACAAATACTGGACAAACCAATTAAAAATACATAATTACAAAATCCAAAGACAAAATTAATTCAAAATACGATAATTACAAACCAAAAAAAAGGAAACAAATTCAAGAAAAAAAATACATACAATAAAACCAAAATTTTTTAATTATCAATTAAAATACATACTTACTAACCAAAAATGACAAACCCAATTTTAAATACATACTTAACAGAACCAAGAAAATGCAATCCAATTCAAAAATACATATTACAAGAAAACCAACACTAAAAACACCTTTAAAAAAAACTACGTTGCAAACGCAGAAAAATGACATTATAAACTCAAAAATTCAAAAATATCACTTACATAGACCAAAGAAATTGATAGACCCAATGCAAAATAAGCAAAAAATTTTACAAACCAAAAATCAAATTTTTAATAATTCAAAATCCAATATTTTTCAAACAAAAAAATGACAAACCAATTCAAAAATACTACAAACTTACAAAACAAAAATGACAAACCATTTTAAAAATTATACGATATTTAAATACATAATCAATAACCCAATTTAAAAAAATACATACTTACAAAACCAAAATGATGACAACCATTTTAAAAAAATAACATTTACTTTCCAAAAACCAAAATTGACTAAAGCGCGGGCAATTCATAAATACAGATACTCAACCAAACCTGAACAAACTATTAAAGAACAATACATACCTAAAAACAACCCAATACCAAAAAATGACAATAATTAATTTTCAAATAATACATCCTTTAAAGCCCACAATGAAAAGAAAACTCAAAAGTATATTAATTTTCAACATGAAAATGAAAACCGAATTCGTATACGCAATACTTACACTAACAAACCAAGACATGACAACCAATTCAAGAATGCATAATACTATAAAAAAAAAATGACAAAACCAATTCAAAATACATTAATTAAAATCCAAATGAAAAAACACAATCGTCAAGAAAAATTCAGTTAAAAAAAACGCAAAAATAACAAAACAGTCATAATAATGAGGTACAAGCTCAAAAGAAAAACTTGAATTTGCAACAGACACACTTCATCAACAAAAAACACAAAAAGAACAATGAAAGATTCATACTTACAAACAAAAAATGAACAAAAGCAATTCAACTCAAAACACATACTTACAAACAAAAAATGCTAAATAATTTCAAAATACATTACTTACAAACAAAAAATGCTAAAACATTTCATAAAAAAACCTACTACAAAGCAAAAAATGACAAAACCAATTCAAAAAAATACATACTTACAATTAAAAAATGACAAACCAATTTTAAAGTCAATATAATACTTACAAAATAAAAAATATGCAATAAAACAAATCAATATAGATAGCTGCAAACCAAAAATGACAAACTTCAATTGTAATATACAATTACTTTACAATTCAAACTAAGATAAGAAACCAATCAAAAAAACATACTTACAAACTAAAAAATAGACAAAAAAATTCAAAAATACATACTTTAGCAAACCAGAAATGAACAATCCAAGTTCAAAATACATCACTTACAAACACAAGAAATTACAAACCAATTGAAATATACACACTAAGAAACAAAAAAATTACAAATCATTCGAAATTAGTCATACTTTATAAAAACAAAAAAATAACGAAACCTAATTCAAAAAACTAACCTCAAAGAAACCAATCAAAGACAAACTAAATTAAAATAACAAAACTAAAAAACTAAAATTAGACCAAACACTAAATTCAAAAATACATACATACAAAAATGAAAAGTGACAAACAAATTTAAAATACATTCTTACGATCAAAAATTTTAACTAAGAAAAATTTCTAAAAATCCATACTTAAGCAAACATCAAAATGGCACACAGCAATTTTTAAAATTACATACTTCCGTCAAACCAAAAATGGCAAATTATTTATAAAAATACATACTTGCAAACAAAAAATAACAAACCAATTCAAATTACATATTGTATTGCAAACACTATGAAATTTCAAACCAATGTCAAAAATTAATGTCACGAAAAAATTAATGGCAAAACCAAAAATTCAAAAATTACCAAATTCCAACAAAAAATGACAAACCCAATTCAATAAAATAAAAACAAAACCAAAAAATAACAAAACACAATTCAAAAAATACATACATACAAGATACACCAAAAAGGACAAACCAATTTAAAAAACATATTTATATACTAAAAATGATAAACCAACTCAAAATACATACTTATAAATATAAAAATGACAAACCAAATCAAAAATTAAAATATTTACAAACTAAAAAAAATGACAAACCATTCAAAAAATAACAACCCTAATCCACCAAAAATGACAATATTTATTCAAAATACCATACCTCTCCTAGCTGCAATCAGTAAAGCTAAAATAACATACTTACACACCCAGCCTACAAAAATCGAAGCAAAATTACAATATTTACAAAACCAAACTTTACATACCTTTTCAAAATACAAACTTACAAATAAGTTTTGCAAACCAATAATCTAAAATTTTCAATCACTATCAAACTTTATCAAACCTTTCCAAACACTTTGAAACAATATATCAAAAATGAACAAAAAATTCAAAATTAATAATAACAAACCAATTCGAATTACATACCTACAAATCAAAAATGACAAACCAATTCAAAATACATAACTACAAACCAAAAATGACAAGCCAATTCAAAAAACATGCCTACAAACCAAAAATGACAAAGTAATTCAAAACACATACTTACAAATAAAAATAACAAAGCAATTCAAAATATATACTTACAAACCAAAATTGAAAAACTAATTCAAAATAGATACTTACAAACCAAAAATGAAAAACCAATTCAAAATACATACTTTTTTGGTATGTATTATGAAATAGTTTGTATTTTGAAAAGGTTTGTCATTTTTGGTTGGTAAGTATGTATTTTGAATTGGTTAGTCATTTTATTTTTTAAGTATGTTTTTTGATTTGGTTTGTCATTTTTAGTTTGTAAGAATGTATTTTGAATTGGTTTATCATTTTTTGTTTGTAAATATTTATTTTGAATTGGTTTGTCATTATTTGTTTATTAAAATGTATTTTGAATTTGTTTGTCATTTTTTTGTTTGAAGTATGTATTTTGAATTGGTTTGTCATTTTTTGTTTGTAAGTATGTATTTTGAAATGGTTTGTAATTTTTTGTTTGTAAGTATGTATTTTAAATTATTTTGTAATTTTTTGTTTTAAGGTATGTATTTTGAATTGAATTGTCATTCTTGGTTTGAAATTATTTATTTTGAGTTGGTATGTCATTTTTGGTTTGTAAGTATGTATTATTAATTGGTGTGTCATTTTTTGTTTGTATGTATATATTTTGAATTAGTTTGTCATTTTTGGTTTGGAAGTATGTATTTTAAATTAGTTTGTCATTTTTGGTTTATAAATATGTATTTTGAAAAAGGTTTGTAATTTTTGGTTGGTAAGTATGTATTTTGAATTGGTTAGTCATTTTCTTTTGTAAGTATGTTTTTTTAATTGGTTTGTCATTTTTAGCTTGTAAGTATGTATTTTTAATTGGTTTTTCATTTTTTTGTGTGCAAGAATGTATTTTGAATTGGTTTGTCATTTTATGTTAGTAAAAAATGTATTTTCAATGAGTTTGTCATTTTTATTTGTAAGTATGTGTTTTGAATTGGTTTGTTATCTTTTGTTTGTAAGTATGTATTTTGAATTGGTTTGTCATTTCTGGTTTGTAAGTGTGTATTTTGAATATGTTTGTTAATTCTAGTTTGTAAGTATGTATTTTGAATTGGTTTGTCATTTTTTGTTTGTAAGTAATATATTTTGAATTAGTTTGACATTTTTGGTTTGTAAATATGTATTTTGAGTTTGTTTGTTATTTTTGGTTTGTAAGTTTGTATTTTGGAATTTTTTTTAAAAATTTGGTTTGTTTTTGTATGATTTTAAAATTGGTTTGTCATTTTTTTTGGTTTGTGCAATCATGGAATATTGAATTTTGTTTGTCATTTTTTGTTTGTAAATATGCATTTTGAATTGATTTATCATTTTGTGTTCGTAGTATTTTATTGAATTGGTTTATTTCTTCACATTGCAGTAATGAATATTTGAATTTAGGTTTGTCATTTTTTGGTTTGTAAATATGTTTTTTTTTAAAAATTTGGTTTTCTTGTCATTGTTTTGGTTAAGTATTATTTTAAATTGGTTTGCAATTTTTTTGAAAAATAGTAGTACTCTTAAAAAAATTAGTTTGTTATTGTTTTGTTTGTAAACTATGTATTAGCTACATTTGATTTTGGTCGATTTTTTTTTTTGATTGGTAAGAGTATGTATTTTGATTGTTTTGTCATTTTTTGTGGGCATGTATATGATTTTTGAAAATGGTTAATACATTTTTTGTTTGTAATTATGTTTGTGGAATGTTGTCAATTGTTTGGTTTGTAATATGTTTTTGAAGTAAGGTTTTTGTCATTTATTGTTTTTAGGTATGTATTTTTGAATTTTGGTTTTTCGTTTTTATTTTGTAACTTTTTATTTTGAAATGGTTTTTCATTTTTGGTTTGTATGTATTTTAAATTGGTTTGTTATTTTTCAATATTTAATGTATCGTATTTTAGAATTGGGTATTTGTCCATGTTTTGGGTTTGTAAGTAAATAGTATATTTGTTGTTGGTTTTTGTCATTTTTGGTTTGAACGTATTTGAAATGGTTTTTGTATTATGTGGTTGTACGAGGTGGAGTGTTATTATTTGGTTGTTTGAATATGGTTCTGTAGTGCGGAGTGTCTATGGGTTTGCAATATGTATTTTGAATTGGTTTGTAATTTTTTTGGTATCTAAATATTTGTATTTTGAATTGGTATGTTATTTTTGTAGGTTAAATTATGTATTTTGAAATGAGTTTGTCTATTTTTGGTTTTTAAGTATGTATTTTTAATTGGCTTGTCATTATTTGTTTGTGGAAATGTATTTTTGAAATGGTTTGTAAATTTTTGGTTTTGTGTGATTCAACTTTTTAAAAAAAGTTGTCATTTTTTGGGTTTTTTGTAAGTATTTATTTTTAAAATCCCCAGGAATTTTTGGTTTTTAAGTATGTATTTTGAATTGGTTAGTCATTTTTGGTTTCTAAAGTATGTATTTTGAATTGGGTTTGTAAGTATGTTTATTTTTCACAAATAGGTTTTAGGGCTCAAGGGTTTTTAGTTTGTAAGGAATGTAAACATGTTGAATTTTGTGGCGGGTTTGTCGAATGTTGTGTCTCCTCGCTAAGTATTTTATTGTTTATATGGTTTGTCATTATTTTGTTTGCAAAAAATATATTTTTGAATTATGGTTTCAAAATTTTTTGAGGTATTGTTTTTATTTTTTGATTTGGATTAGTTTGTCATTTTTTGGTTTTTAAGTAGGTTTTTTGATATGGGCAGTCATTTTGAATGAGTAATGTATTTTTAAATTTAAAATTGTCATTTTTTTTGGGTTTTGAAAGTATTTATTTATAATTTGTTTGTCATTTTTTGTTTTTAAGTATGTATTATGAATTGGTCTGTCATTTTTTGTTTGTATGTTTGTATTTTGAATTTGGGCATGTTATTTTTCGTGTAAATAATGTATTTTGAATTATCTTGTCCCATTTTTTTTTGTTTTGTTTGTATTGTATCGTGCTTTGAATTGTTTTGTTGCATTTTTCGTTTGGAGTATGTATTTTAAAATTCGTTTCTATCAATTTTGGTTTGTTAAATGAATGTAATTTTGGAAAATGGTTAGTCTTCTTTCCTTCCATTTTTGGTTTGTAAGTAGTATTTTGAAAGTTGTTTTGTCAATTTTTGGTTTGTGAGTTTGTATTTTTTGAATTGGTTTGTCATTTTTAGTTTGTAGGTATGTATTTTGAATTGGTTAGTCATTTTCTTTTGTAAGTATGTATTTTGATTTGGTTTGTCATTTTTAGTTTGTAAGAATGTATTTTGAATTGGTTTATCATTTTTTGTTTGTAAATATTTATTTTAAATTGGTTTGTCATTATTTGTTTATTAAAATATATTTTTGAAATTTGTTTGTCATTTTTTATTTGTTTGAAGTATGGTGGTATTTGGATATTTAGTTGCTCATTTTTTGTTTGTAAGTGATGGATGTATTTTGAAATGGTTTGAATTTTTTGTTTGTAAGTATGTTTTTTGAATTATTTTGTCATTTTTTGTTTTAAGGTATGTATTTTGAATGTGTTTGTCATTTTTGGTTTGTAAGTATGTATTTTGAGTTGGTATGTCATTTTTGGTTTGTAAGTATGTATTTTGAATTGGTTTGTCATTTTTGGTTTGTAAGTATGTATTTTGAATTCGAATTGTCATTCTTGGTTTGAAATTATTTATTTTGAAGGTTCGTCATTTTTTTTGTTTGTAGTAGTATGTATTATTAATTGGTGTGTCATTTTTTGTTTGTAAGTATGTATTTTGAATTAACATGTAATTTTTTGCTTGTAAATATGTATTTTGAATTATCTTGTCATTTTTTGTTTGTATGTATATATTTTGAATTAGTTTGTCATTTTTGGTTTGGAAGTATGTATTTTAAATTAGTTTGTTGTCATTTTTGGTTTATAAATATGTATTTTAAAAAGGTTTGTAATTTTTGGTTGTAAGTATGTATTATTGAATTGGCAAGAAAATCTCTTTTTTGGTAAACGAAGAAAATATTGTTTTTTTTATTGGTTAAAATATTATTGTTGATCTAGATTGCCAGTACTACTATCGCTGTTATTTTTAATGTGGTTTTTTTATGATTGTACTATTATTGCTGGAAATGTATTTGAGATTGTTTGTCATTTTATGTTAGTAAAAAATGTATTTTCAATGTGTTTGTCATTTTTATTTGTAAGTATGTGTTTTGAATTGGTTTGTTATCTTTTGTTGGTAAGTATTATTTTTTGAATTGGTTTGTCTATTTTGGTTTGTGGTTTAAATTTGTATTTGAATTTGTTTGTTAAAAAGTTCTTGGTTTGTAAGTATGTATTGTGTTTGAATTAGTTTAGGTATCATTTTTGTTTTGGGTAAGTAAGAAGTATTTTGAAATTTTGTTTTGTTCATTTTTGTTGACATTTCGTTCAATTGTTTTTGGTTTTCATTGGTTTGTATGTATGTATTTTGAATTGGTGGTTTGTCATCGCTCGAATTTAGGATAAGAAGAAAGAGATTATAACCAGGTGAGATTAGCCGCTTAGAACATACATTCCAGATGCCTATAGTTATGCCATTAATTCGTTTCGCGATTGAAACTACCCGGCGGGGCCAAGGGGCCTTACCTAACCGATATTTGGTAACGGAGAGCGCCACTTAACTTATTGAGCTCGTATTAATCGGAGGTTATTAGAGGCCCGGATGAGAAGCGCCACTCATTCTCATCTTATGGTTGTAAGTATTATCAAATTTTGAAGTTGGTTTTTCAGTTTTGGTTTGTAAGTATCTATTTTGAATAGGTTTGTCATTTATGGTTTATAAGTATTTATTTAGAATAAGTTTTTCATATTTGGTTTCTAAGTATGTATTTTGATTTAGTTTTTCTTATTTTTGGTTTGGTAAGTATATATTTTGATTGGTTTTGCGTTATTCAATTATTGGTTTTGTAAGTAATGTATTTTTGAATTGGCTTTGTTATTTGTTTGCTTTTTGTAAGGTATAATGTTTTAAAAAACTTGATTTTTTTTCATTTTTTTTAGTTTCTAAGTATGTGTTTTGAATTGGTTTGTCATTTTTGATTTGTAAGTATGTATTCTGAATTGGTTTGTCATTTTTGTTTTGTATGTATGCATTTTTAATTGGTTTGTCATTTCTTGTTTGTAATTATATATTTTGAATTGATTTGTCATTTCTGGTTTGGAATTATGTATTTTGAA
>JABUQX010056709.1:0-20000 GCA_015478945.1 Trachelipus rathkii
ACTTATTTTTGCCCATTACTGTTGTAATGGAAAATCTGAAAAATATGGTTTAAAGTAGTGGAAACTGTTCCTTTACCCTTTTAAACACCATATATCTGCGAATCATTTGCTAAGGAATATCTCCACTCATTTATAGTTGTTTAATCTCTAAGAATGTAATTTTAGAGCGTGATAAGATAGGTATAGCATGAGCACAAGATATCTTATATATTAGATTAATGCTGGCAATTATTTTTTACTGTCAAATTTGTCATGCTGATTACTGTAGACCAAGTCCTAAAAATAGTTTTTTTTTACGATATTAAAAAAAAAAAATGCAAATCATTTTATAAAAATGATTATTGCCGATGCTATTGATTCCTTGTGGCATCATCTGAAAAATTGTTTTAAAAGTAGGAACCTGTTTTCCTTCTCCCTTTATACAACATAATAATCTTCGTAATCCATGCGTGAGGAATGATCTTCTACTTTTTATATTTGTTTATACTCATCACTCAAGAGTAATTTAAAGCGTGGATACGATAGGTAGACAAGCACAGATTTCTTATCAGTGAATGTAACAATGCTGATCTAAGTTTTTTTACTGAATTTTTTCCATGCTGATACTGTAGACCCAAGTCCCACAAATAGTTCTTTTTTTCAGACTCTTTTAAAAAATGGCAAATCATTTTCATCATTTGGGATTATTGCCGATGCCATTGATTTCTTGTGGCTCAATCTGAAAATGGTTTAAAGTAGTGGAAGGAAACTGTTTTCCTTTGCTTTATAATCACACATATATCGTGTCATCCATTGCCTTGCAGAATATCTTCCACTTTTATATTGTTATGATCATCCTCAAGGAATGTAATTTTTAAAAAGGCGTTGATAAGATAGGTTAAGCATACTCAAGATACTTATCAGTAAAGTAAATGCTGATCTATCCTTTCTTCCTAGAATTGTTCGATGCTGATATGTAATACATAATCCTCTCAATTTACGTTCTTTTTTCTGTATTTATATAAAATAAAAAAATAATGCAATCATTTCATATTTTGCGGATTATTTGTTGACGAAATTGATTTACTTGTGGCTCAATAATTTTGAACAATCGAAAGAAAATTTTTAAAGGTATGTTATTAGCAAATCTGTTCAAAGAACTTTCCATTGTTTCTAAGCCATACAAGTTTTGAATGATCACTGCAAATATGAAATAGAGAGAGTCTTTGTTCAGAAATTCTTTGACCGCTATGGACTTGGGTTTGCTTCGTATTCTGAAGAATTGCATCTACAAAACAGTAGGTCGTTCTAAATTAAATTATTTTGATATGATTTCTTTACTTTTCGAGTGATTTAACATGACCTAGGATTGTTTGCATATGGATAATTTTTTTTTACGTTCTTTGTTCAAATATGGATCATTGAGAATGTGTCACAAGAGTGTAAAAAGAAGGTACTTGTTCTGGAATCCGCTTGTGGTAACTCCTCAGCCATATTTAGTGTGTTAATCTCTACTATAACATTGAATTTTATTAGCAAGGAATATTGAATTCTTCATCACATTTTGAAGACAATCACTTATATTAGATGCTGTGTGAAGCATACGTGAAAAGGTTGAAACTCGAGGACTATCCAGCCGATTCATTCAATACTTCCAATTATTAAAGCGCTAAAGGCAAATTATTTCACTGCTGCATTACGAGTTCACGGGTATATAACTATCAAAACATATTACATAACATGACTAACGAACCATTAGCCAAATGTCTCCTGTTAAAAAATTCTAACATGATATCTTAGGCTTACGTAAAGAGCGCGCTCAATTACAGTTTCATTTAATTAAATAGAATCAGAAGAACGAAATTAAAATCAATAACGGCAGACTTCGAAATTCTTGTCTTTGAAATATCATACAAAGCATACGAATAAGTATTATTTTTCAGATTCGTAATTACCAGAATAGTCAAAGAACCGGTAATACATTTTGCCGATTCGATTCGATTTCGATTTCCGAATAACAGCTCGTTCTCCGATTCCCGGATGCCGATTTCCGATTATCGTCCCATCATTAATATATAGTATATATATAATTATCTATATAATATAATTATAATATATATTATAATATATAATATATCTATTAATAATTATATATATATATATTATATATAAATATATATATATATTAATGACACACTTCGCCCAGGTTAGATTTCGCCCTGCATTGGGCAGCTCTTTCTTCCTTTGGGTTCGAAACTGCTTGATCTGCGGAAAACTCTAGAAAAACTCTTTCTCGCCATGGTTTTATCGAATGCTCAGTCTGAGTTTTATATAACAGGTAGGGTTTGTCACCTTTTAATGAACTAGCATATTTTACGTACTTCCAGAGCCCGCTTGAAGATCAGGTTTTAGGTGACCAAGATTGCGATGCTGTCAGGCTTATCAAGAAAAATAATGGTAAAGGCCGAGTTGTGCAATCTTGTCTCTTAGAAACTTTGCGAATAGTAAGCCTTTTTGTTTCTTATATATATAATATATAATATTATATATATATATATTATATATTACATATATATATATATAATATATATATATATATTATATATATATATAATATATATATATATTATATATATATTATTATTATATATATATATATATTTAATATTATATATTATATTATTTTATTATATATATATAATTATATATATCATATATAATATTATATATATATATATATACTATATATATATATATATTATTATATAATATATATATATATATATATATATATATATTTTATTATATATATATATATATCATATATATTATATGCTATGTAATATTATACCTAGATGAATAGGTAGTCAAGGAAACTAGAGAACAGTAGAGATTAAATAGATGTAAAACATGAGGAAAGTCTTAACAAGGAAAGTTCTTCATACGAAATGTAAGATTTATTAACGAAACTCAAATCTATTTTTAGATTAATTTCACGATAGATAAAAATAAGAGTTTGGGTTAGCAGAATATAGGAAGTATACAGACATTTTTAATTAGATAAAGACTGGTAAATGTGAAGGAGATTATGTTTGATATATTAAGGACAGATCCATCTTTTTTAGCCTGGGACGGGCCCCAGTTGTTAACCCATACTAAAAATGGACATAATCGGAATTTCAGCCGTTTTGACTATAGTACCCAAATGTAGCTTTTTTTGCTCTAAAACGTTGATTTCGGTGTTTTTCTGTGAATGTCAGTATTTCTTATCAGAATTTCAATTTATTCGAATTTAGTCCATATTTTAGGTGGGGTGAAAATGGGGCCAGCCCCAGCCCCAAAATTGGAAGTCTTGCCTTCTAACTAATATATCTTTTGCTTCGAGAATGACAATAAGGTGTAAATTTATACATACATAGCAAACATAGAAAATTAATATCAATGCATTATTTCTTATAAAAGTGAGAAAGAAATTAGAACATTCATTAAATTGTAAAGAAAATTAGAAACATAATGACACATGTTTCAATAACATTGATTATTTTAAATTTGTACAATGCATAATTTGCAAGCGAAAGTTTGAAAGTAAGATATTTAAATACTTGCGCGATTTGTTATATATATTTCCAGTTAGTCACAATATAATCTTTTATTCAATCATTACAATCCGTATTAGGAACACTGTTTCGATTTACACGACTTCAATCTATTTATGAGATTTTTCATATTTTGTTAAAGATTTCAGTGTTATTTCGATATAGCAATTTTCTAGTTTCAATTAGATTAAAAGCATTTTATTTAGATATTTAAAGGTTAAGAAAAATTTTCAATAAAAAAGATGTCGATTTTCAGGTAATATTAAAGTTTCAGTAAAGTCTGTCGACTGTATGCAAAAGTTGTTTGTGAATTAGAGAATGTAGTGATGATATAGTTGTGCAAATGGAATTCAATGAATGTCCCTGACTAAATAAGATAAGGCTTTTAGAAGGATGAGATGCGTCATCTGTTTGGTGATATAAGTGAGGGTGAATGTCCGACTAATATTTCAAAACTCTTTCAATGCATGTGGCGAATTACCTTCTAATTAACATGAGAGATTTATGAATATTTTTTTTAAAACTATGTCAAATTCGTCTTTTAATCAGTCTTATACGATTATTTTTTATAATAATATTTGAGTCATTTCTCTTCAAGATATTTGTTTTAGAACGGACGTATTCAGAACAAATCTATCGCCAAATAACATGAAAGTCTGATACTTGAAATTACAATTTTAAAACTTTTTTTTTAATTTTATTTGATGAATATATTGATAATGGTATTGCAATAAGTTATCTTATTGCAATGAGCCATTTGACTTATTGTAATTTTGGGGAACGAATTAGATGATGTGAATTGGGTTGTCGACAAGAAAAATCGTCGATAACAGGAATAATCTTCGACTGGAAATAAAAGATTTTTCACTAATCCAAAACGTCGATACATAAGTGTTTAAGGTTATAGTCAACAAACTTTTCTTGAACTCGCCCACATCGCCGACACAATAAATCGCTATGATCAAGTAAGAGACAAAATATTATTTGATATTTTCAATTATTATTATTATTTTATTATTATTATTATTTTATTATTTTATTATTATTATTATTCATTATATTTTTATTATTATTATTATTATTATTTAATTTTATTATTATATTAATATCATTATTATTATTATTATTATTATTATTATTATTATTATTATTATTATTATTATTATTATTATTATTATTATTATTATTATTATTATTATTACAAATTATAAAAGAAAATGTTAAAATTAATTATTACTTAAATTTTTTGACAAACCTGGAATTATTATATTTTTTATTATATTATTATTGTATTATTATTTGTATTATTATATTATTTATTATTATATTATTATTGTATTATTTTATTATTTTATTAATATTATATTATTATTATAAGATTTTTATTACGTGATATCCAATGTATTAATAATTATTATTATTATAATATTTTTATTATTATTATTTTTCATATTATTCATTTTTGTATTATTTTATTATATTATATATATATTATTGATTCATTTATTATTGACTATTAATTATTCATATTATTATTATTATTATTATGATTATTGTTATTATTATTATTATTATTCATTATTATTTATTATTTATTATTATTAATATTTATTTTCTTGCTATTTTTCAAAGCAATTACTTGTTTAAGAGCGGCCACATTTATTTAAATAGTTATTATTTCCTTATTTATTATATAATTCTTAGTTATTAAGGCTAGTTTGCACATAAATCAGTAATATTTTAATTATTATTTTATCTATATTATTATAATTATTAATGTTTATTATTATTTATTATTAATTATTATATTTATTATTATTATTGATTATTATTATTATATTATTATTATTAATTTTATTATTGATTTTTTATTATATTATTATTATTATATATTATTATACATTCATTATTATTATTATATTATATATTATTATTATTATTATTTATTATTATATATATTATTTATAATTTAATATATAATTATTATTATTATTTTATTATTATTATTTATATCATTATAATTTATTCTTATTATTATTATTATATTTATTATTAATTTTATCCATTTATTATTATTAATTATTTGTAGTTTATTTCTATTATATATTATTGTAATTTTGATAAAACTGAATTTCATTGGCAATCTGAAATGTTATCTGCAATTACGCGCTAACTGTGGTTAATGTGGTATTATTATTAATTATTATTATATTATTATGTTATTAATTATATTATTATTATTATTATTTTATTATTATTGGATATTATTATTATTATTTATTATTATTATTATTATAATATTATTATTATTATTATCTAATTATTTCTTATATTATTATTATATTTATTATTTATTTATTATGAAATTATTTTTATTAAATATTGTGAATTCATTATATTATTAATGAACATTCTTATTTTGTATGGTCATCATGATACTTCTTATTAATATATTATTAATAGTATTATCAATACTGAATTTTTATCTTGAGTAGAATTTTTACTTTTTTTTTTATTATTCGTATTTAGTATTGTTTTTTTTTTTTTTTTTTTTTTTTTTTAGTATTAAATAAATATAATTAATATTTTTACATTAAAATTATTAAAATATTAATTATTATAATTATTATTATATTGATTATTGATTATTATTTTTTATTTATTATATTTATTATATATTATATATAATTTATTTATTTTATTATATTAATTATTATTATTATTATTTTATTATTATTATTATTAGTTTATAATTATCATATTATTATTAATTATTATAATTAATTTATATCTATTAATATATAATTATTATATTTATTATAATAATACTATAATATTATTATGAATAATAACATAATATAATAATTATTATATTATTATTTTATTATTATATTATTTTTATTATGATTATTTTATATTGATAATTATTAAATATTTTTATGTATATTAAATATTCAATTACTTCGATATTTTTGATATTTTTCATGGTATTTAAATTGTTCAATACTTGGAACAATTTCTAAAGATTAAAATTGATTATTATTATTATATTAGAACTTTACTCTGGGCAATATGATTTCTATTTTAACCATATATAAATTATTATATCTTTTTATTTATTTATCTCTTCAATTATATAATTTTATAATATTTATTATCTTTATTATATTATTTTATTTTAATTAAATATTTATTATTATTACATATTATATATGTAATTATTTTTTATTTTATTTCTTATTATTATTTATTATAAGAAGATAATATATCCTTATTATGTTTATTATTACTGATTTATTAGTATTGTTATTATTATTACT
Organism: Trachelipus rathkii; assembly: GCA_015478945.1. Taxonomy (NCBI): domain Eukaryota; kingdom Metazoa; phylum Arthropoda; class Malacostraca; order Isopoda; family Trachelipodidae; genus Trachelipus; species Trachelipus rathkii. The sequence goes on from JABUQX010056709.1 coordinate 6,896, forward strand.
TCATTAATTTATTATTATTTATTATTTTTATATTTTTAATTATTTATTATATTTTATTCTTATTTTATTATTATTGATTATTATTATTATTATTATTTATTATTATTATTTTATTATTATATTATTATATATTATTATTATGTTTTTATTATTATTATGATTATTTTTTATTAATATTATATTATTATATTTTTATTATTATATTATTGATATTTATATCTATTATATTCTCTTATATTTTATTATATTATTATTATTAATGTTTTATTATTATTATATTCTTATTATTTTATTAATTACAATTATTCTATCCTATTAATTATGAGGATAAGAATCTACTATATCAAAATTTATCATCTTATTATTCATAATAATTCTATGTGTATTATTTAAATATATATTTAATTATTTATTTATTACCTATATATATTAATATAATGTATTGACAACTTATTATATTATGTATGTGATATCATTTATAATTATGAACATTAATTATTGTTGCTGATGTGTCATACAGGTTTAACCTTTTCTGTTAATTATTAATAGTATTATCATTATTATTTCATTTAATTATTATTAGTATAGTTTACTATCTTTTAATTATTAGTAATTTTATAGATATTTTACACTAAATTATTATTATTATTAATATTATTATAATTATTATTAATTATTAGATTATATTATTTATTATTATTTATTATTTTGTATTATTATTAATTATTAATATGATTAATTATATTATATTATTGATATTATTATTATTATTATTATTATATTATCATTATATATTATTATTATATAAAATAGATAATAAAATAATAGTTAATAATAATTAATAATAATTATTATTATTATAATTATATTATTTTTATTATTATTCTTATTATTATTAATTATTATTAATTAATTATTATTATTATTATTTATTATAGATTTTTAAATTAAATTTATTATTATTATTATTATTATTATTGATTGTTATTATTATAGTTATATTATTATTATTATTATTATATTATATTATTATTATTATTATTATATTATTATTATTATTTTATTTTATTTTATATTATATATTTATATTATTATTATTATTCAAATTAACATCATTTTTTAATATTAATATATTATCAATTAATTATCTTATTAATAATACAAGTACTCTCCTCAAAATTATTGTAATTAGTTGTACTTCTTTATTAATATTATCCCTGATAATTAAAATTATTTCTTCTTATTATTTTATATTATTTTTTTATGATTATTCATGTTATTAATATATATTCTATTATTTAATGAATTAGTTATTATGTATTTATTATTGTATATTTTATTAGGATTATTATTATTATTATTATTATGATTATTTTATTATATTATTGATTAATTATTATTTTATTATAATTTTATTATTATTATATATATATTATATTATTATTATTTTTGTATTATTATAAAATATATTATTTTTTATTATTTTTTTACAAAATTATTACTGTAATTCTGATTTTTATAAATTTTTATTTTATTATTATTATTAATTCATTATTTATTATTAATTATTATTACTTAAGTAGGAATGTATTTCTTATTTACAGATTAATATGATGGTGATATTTATAGAACTTTTAAATTTAATTCTCTTTATATTATGTTTGAGTTATTTACTTTCATTTGGTTCATAATCAGGTAAAACGAGCACCAATTAAACATATTAAGTGTAATAGTTATCGAATCATTGATTGTATCTTTCATATATTTAACCACGTGGATAAAGATATTTTCAAAAAACATTATTTAATATATATATATATAATTCACTAGTTATTTTTATTATTATTTAACAATCTGGTGTTGAATGTAAGCTTTCTAAGTTATTATTATTAATTAGAATGTAAAATCAGAATTTAGGATTCTCTCTTTTATTAATATAATATAATATATATTTTTTTTTTTTTTTTTTTTTTAAGTTATCTACCAGATGGAGGGCAAGCGCATTGAGAGGAGGGGGTGTTTAACATAACAAAACTTGCAACTAACAAGTAAATTACGGCAGATGAGACAGACGCCGGCCTTATAAGTGAGGGAGATTAAAATTTGAGTAGTGAAACACAGAATGGAAAAGAAATTCCACAAGAAGAGGGTGGCAGAAGATAAGGAGAGCACGTCAGTCGAACTATTCTGGAATTATGCTATATCAACCAAATACTCATATGTGCCGACACAGTCACCTTCATTGTCTAACACGAGGGTGTCTTTAAAGGTGGTGGACGCGAGTGATAGTTCACCTCGAACGTTTCGCTGCTAACGGTACATATAGTATAAAGAGATAAAGAACAACATCGGCGACAAGAGAATAGAGGGTCCAAGTGACTAGAAGAGAAACGGACAGTTTATAAGTCTTTTGCCTTTGACTTGACCTATCCAAAAGCCGAGACGTGAAACTGACGCCCCAGATATGGAGCATACCACAATTAAAGGGGGTAAATGCGCCCTGTATTCAAGAGTAGACCATGTGAAGTAGGAAAAAGTACTCGCAGTCTCAACAAGATACTCCTCAGCTTCATTTTGGAGGCGCTTAGCACCGTTGTGATGTGAGGTTCCAAGACATTTTTTTGTTTATGTTAGGCAAGGATGTTACTATTATTGTCGAAAGGAGAGAAACAGGAGAACGTCGATAAGAGATAGGAAATTGAAGGTGGTCTTAGAGAGGGAGATTTGAGCAGTTGATTTATTAAAGAAATTGAATTTAAACAAGGGATTCAGTACAGACCCACACAGAAATTCCTACCAGATCAGCGAGAACAGAATCAGAAGATATAAGGAGAGGAAATTACTAGAAGTAAGAGAGTGGAGCATAATTGAATGATGTTTGAAGAAGTGAGGGTGAGATCATAGCATACTGAGTGGATTAATAGATTGTATGTGCAAGGTTGAAAAGATCCTTAAATGACGAAGTAGGATATAGAAGTAGTGAGAATAAGGACGAGCTGAGGAACCCAACTATTGGAACAGAAATAGGTAACGAAGAAGTCGACACCACTCACATACAGCTGATATTTGAGCGATTTTGAAAGAAATATAAGAAATAGTAACCAAGAGAAGGGGAAACAAAGGAGGAGAGCTATGATGAGAGAAGTGATGCGTGCAATACCCGGTCAATGCTTTTGGTCTTGATTCCGCCACCAGCGCAAGGTCATCCAGTAGTTCTAAGTTCGGCCGGAAATTATCGTTATAGGAAATATACCAGTCATGACCTGATACGCGAAAGCCGTCTGGCGATACGGAAAAGAAAGAATCAGATTCTCGAATTGAGTTAATAGAAGTGTGAGGAGTTAAGCAAGGGTTTCAAAGATTTAGATAGAAGAACACAGTGAGAGCTATGGGCGAATAGATTGTAGATAGGATAGAGCGGTCTTTTTTCGGAATAGGTTGGACAGTGCCGTGCTTCCAACACTGAGGGAATAAGATGTAGTTATTCCGAAGCATAGACGAATTTGATTTGATCGAGTGAGTGGCACGACTGAAGCAACTCCCCTCAATACTGCACGGTGGGGATGCATCCGGCACCCGCTTCTTAAGTAGTAGATCTACGACCCAGTTGCAACCCATCAATAAGTTAATTCACAGAGCAAAGACATAGGACCTTATGAGAGGAATAGGTGGAGGGACGGATGCGCAGAATCGGTCAGGTTGAGTTAGAGAAAATAAGGAGAGGCCGAGGAGATTGACCTTTTTAGTTTGAGAGTTAGCACAGAGCATCAGAATGAATAAGAGGGAGTAAGCAGCAGAATGTTACAGAAGTTGTTTCGAGAGATATTTATTGGTGCAAGAGCCAAAAAGATTTTTCAAGTAGTAGAGACGAAGGAGGTTAGCGACACCTTCGTTTGAATGAATAGGCCCGCTTTGTCGTCGAGAGTATCACTGCAACGAGTTTAATTAGCTGAAGAAATTAGCGAGAGGTGGATTAGAGAACGAGAAATATTTTCCAACGTCGATAACGTGTATCTAGCATCTGAATTGGCAAGAACAGGCAGTATCGACGATGGATTATGAGGAGAAAAGATTTAAGATCGAAGAAGGAATGCAACTGCTCATCCGTCACCGATTACGCAGCTTCCCACTTAATGTGCAGATAGCAGAAGCGTATCAGAGTCAAGAGCAAGTCAATCTCCAATTATATTAGCGGTAGAAGGCGCAAGGCCCCAAACCACGCGATCAAAGTGGCTCGAAAACGGCATAGGCGGATGGAGGCTGATTTGGAGAGAAAGTATTTAAATTAAGAGATATAAGGGTTGTGTAAGATTTACAATAGGAGGAAGGTAGTGTATCTTTCTAGAGAGAAGGACTTTGGTGAAAACTATGAGGTCAATGTGGTTAAGATTGAGTTAGAGCGGATCAGGATTGGTGTAGGTCTTGATTAGATTGCTCAGATGTTAGAGAATGCTCGGAGTATTCGGCTCCTCCAACTAATAGTATGAGAGGAACAGGAACAATTCAGTGTGTGTACATTGAAATCCCCTAATAGAGACCTAGTATTTGGATGAGAAGATATAACGTCTCGTGAGAAGTAGTAGTAAGATATTCAAAGAAGAGTGAAAATCTGTTCTGTTTAGAGAAAAGTAGCAGAAGCACAAATTATTTAGTGAGATAGGAAGAAAGATTTTGAGCCCACAGAGCAATACGAGTTAGTGATGTTCAGAATCAGAGACGTTGTTACCAGGTATTAATGTTTTACATTAGGCACACACTCACCCTTAGACGGAAATTATGAAAGTAAGTTATAGTGGCAAAATTAAACAGTTGAGAGATGAATTCTAGCAATCTGAGTTCGAACAAGAGCAAAAGGTTAGGAATAGAGTGTGTGAGGTGATATTTCCAGAAGCGCAGTTAGATATTTGCCACGGATGTTGGTAATTATGATAAAGCCGGCACCTCGCAATACCGCATTTTCACGACCCACAACGCACCCCCTAGAACAGCACACGTCTCATTCACTGCAATAAGAACAACATGAACAAAAGGAGAAATGGAATAAAAAAAAAATTTAAACCGTATAAAACAGAACTGAAAAAAAAGTTTCAGTACAAAAATTAAATATGAAATGAGCTGCAATGAAAGAAAAAAGTAAAATTAAACTCACTATAACTTACTAACCGGCGTAACATATTAATAATTGTTAGATACAAAACTAAAAAAATATAAAAAAAAAATTAACAACGCAAGATCTATATCTTAAAACGGTCAATCGCAGATCGCCGAAACGATAAATGATGATAATTAGCTTAGATAAAATTTAATAAAGCCTTCAATTAAAACAAAATGATTGATAAAATACTATAATTTCAACTAACCAGCAACAATATAAATAAGATAAAATAAATAAAGATAAACAGTGTCGACAAGGAGCACTTTTAAAAACACGTCCACACTTCACAAGATTAAAACACTGTTATTATATGTAACCGATATTATATTATTATAATATATTATTAATATATCTTTATATTAATTATTAATTACATAGTATATAATATATAATATATATTATATATATAATATAATATATATATATAATAAGATTTATATTATATATAGTATATATTCAGTATATTATATAAAGCAGTGATTTGACATTTTATTCTCTTTCATTTCTCTAAAATGCAAATATCTTGGTTTAAAAAGTTAGAATTTCATGGGCTAAAAATAAATATTAGCCTTATAAGCAAGTATTTCTAAAACCGTTTTTACTTTTTCGATATTTATCGAAATTTATATTCCATTAAAGGTACTCGGATACTTTCTTTCTGTAATGCCTCAAGAGATATATCCGTTTCATCGTCTGGAGGTCCAAAGGTAAAATTCTGAAGGAGGGCGGCAACTATAAGGAATAACTGAATTCGAGCGAGCTGTTCTCCCATGCAATGTCTTTTCCCTGTAATAGACAAAGAAATAAGTTAGTTTATATTCTAGAAATTAACACTTAATATTTGTTATGAATTCATTACATTACATGATTATAATAAAAAAAATTTTCGTGAGGATGCACAGAGACCACCACATCATACAAGAAATACCGCTATACCGTTCAGCAAACTAGCTTCAGGAGAAGTTCCAATCAAAACGACATAAATATTGTGTTCAGAGGATTAAACCTTATAGAGGATGTTTAATTCACAAAGGAAGACGAAAATGCTGTCACTACGAAATTGGAAAGTCTCATGAGGATGCTGCAAGGCGGTACTTTGTAGAAAACAGTATGCAAACCAGGGCAGAAAGTGGGCAACAGTGCAACAAAATGGGCAATACAGGAGGATCAACTCACGTCATGAGAAAACCCATAAGTAAAATATTTATGTTATATTCGTAACCTAACCAGGACTACCTCCAAGATCGATTTTTTCATATAGTGGCAGGGTCAATGACGTTCTCAAACGTTATATAGATTACGTAATAATCCCCCGCAATACAATTCTGCAATATTGGAAAGAACTTGACAAGGATGAAAGTTATATAAAAATTTTGGTAGGACGTCTCAGCGTAAGTTCAGACACGGAATTTATCTATCCTGGTCGGTACACTCCTATTCCTTAGGAACACAACATTTGAAGAGACCAACAGAACTGTAATATTTTTCCCTTTTCCTCATGCAACCAGCTAATGGAATCTCTGGATGTGAGAGAGACCAAAGACTTCTTAAAGACGGTCTAAGCAACTTCTGAAGAGTGCTTCTGGAATCTAACAATATGGAGTAATTACCATTTGATAGGGAAGCTTATCTTTATTTCAGCTGAGTCTAAGCTATAGCCATGCTAACCAGTTGTGACTGGAGAATTAGGAGATGAGGTGGCAGAGTGTGATTATGTAATAAGTCGGAAGTAACAGCCTGAGGTCCCACTCATTCATCGCTTTGGCAGGTTCAGTGTAAGACAGTGAATGAATCTTTGTGAATTGTGACAATTCTACGTTTGGAAAGAAAAAAATACACTAAGCTCCTCGCTGGGTGTGCTGATTCTTTTACCCGGATTGTATCTATTGAGGCAATAAAAAGGGAGTAGACTTCACCCATTTTGCCGTTAGGAAACATTGATAACTGCATCCTGCACTACTGCTATACTGAGCAAAGTGTAAGAAACTGAATAAGGAATCCAACTCCAGCAAATGGCCAATATACCATGATTTGTATGGGAAGTAGCTTTAAGCAAGGCGGACAAGGATGGATTGAAACAAAACCTTAATACGGACGCAAGATCAAAGGAGCCGCTGTTCACGTCGAAATGACAAGTCATCACCATGTTCCACGCAATTCCAGGCCACGGCCTGCACAAGATCGACATGCTCCTGTTCCGCGTTAGTGATGTAGTCTGATTTCGGGTTCCGTAGATGACCGGAACGCTGGAAGGTTTGTTCCTTATATGGTACAAATGTCTCAGTTGGCGATCCAGCTTAGGATTTAAAAATTGAGCATTGAAGTTTATGTCGTACAGCTCAAGGTCTGAGGGAAGGCGACGGCATTTAGCTTCTAAAGATGATTATGGTTAAGAAGGCGCGTAAGATGTTCATGAGCCAACTACTTTTATACGTCTCACATTAGCCTCCTCAACTGATGGGGAGATAACGTGGGTTAAAAAATGGAACAAATATTTCGTCTTTAAACGTTGGACAATTTTCCTGACAGTACTGATTTGTTTAATTTTGTTGTTCATTTTGTTTGATTGAGAATTGAACAGGACCTTACAACCATGTTGGACACCGCTGTAAATGACAGAATTTAAGCTGATTCCCCATCCAAGGACTTTTCCACAGTCAAATAGCCGAAGATCAAGGCACAGGTGGAGTAGCTGTAACTGATTGCGCGTTGGATCACTCCCATTAACATATTGAGATACAGCACCTTAACCAGCTGCCTCCTGCGTCCACTCCTCATCCATTGACAAAACTTCGCGATAGTGATGGGCCGCAACAGCTCGAACTAACTACTCTGATATTAGTAAATAAACGAAGAAAGAATATTCACTTTTGAGTCTGACAAATGACTGGTTTGTGTTAAAACAACATATAATCAGGAGTAATGATTAAGGGAGACAAAAAAATAAAGGAAAAATTACATGGTTGTGTTTATGAGAAGCAAATAATGTCATGTATTTCGTAGGAGGGAGAGAATTCCTGAGTTGGGGCGATGATAATGAAAGCCAATGGAGATGGTTCAGAAATGCATTGAGCTCTTTCTAGCCATTAAACATTGACGGAGGCCAATCTTCTCTCATCAGTTGCTTGTCTCGCAGGTTATTAATAACCATTTGGTCTATGATTACTTGTAGACAGTTGGGTCTTTCTTCCAGTTTGGAATGTGGGATAGTTATTTGCTGTCAAGTTCAGCAGGATGGAAAACCTCTCCCTCAGATTCTATTAAATAGCATGAGGCTGGATATTTCCGAGGCTATCTAGATAACATCGGCAGCATATTGAAAATGAATGCTTCAGGGCAGATTTCATGTTGAATATGTTTTTAGGGCTACCGAATCCGCTCTGGAAAAGAACGCAAAGTTTGGGACTTATAAGTAAGCAGGTATCCAACCTAGAGCCGCGATACAGGGGAAAAAAACTCTCGGGGTCTAACACACTCCGTAAATAAAAACAACGAGTCAGAAGTGATAAACCGCGTGCTCACGAAAAGTATTCACACTTCAAGCAGACTAGAAAAGATACGTAATCATAGAACACCCTATGCCCTTAATCGACGACCCACCACAAATACCACCCACAACCGTTGCGCCACAGCACTGAATAGCCATATCCAGACGAAATCCACAATGGCATGGCACCAACCTAGCTTATAAAGCAAAGATTCCATTATCCCCCGGGAATATGCCCTCCTTCTACACATTAACCTTGCACTATTGACTATAAGACCAATAAATGGGACAGATACCATATACATTCGAGACCTTTCAAACATCATAAACAAACCACACACAAATCACCATCCTAACACGGCTAAAATTACGTCTTAATATAAAGCTGCATACTAGAAAGGAAATATTGACGAAATAATATACTTGCAAAAGTGAAAATAGATTATATATAATAACTGACTATTAGTATAATTATGAAAGAAAAATATAAACTAACTGAACTAATTTATTTATAAAAAAATATATAATATTTAATATAATATAAAAATTAATAGAATAAATACTAGTACTTATGGAAAGAAGCTTCAATAAAATAACTCTCATGCAATCTTGGATACGGGGAAATAGTTATTAATATGAGGAATTAAACCATGACGAACTCAGCTTCCATTCTCTCCTGATTATATAATTGGGCTTTATGTTGTGGTTCTAGTCTTCGATTATAGTACAATGGTTTCCATATTGGTTCTAACGATTTGTTTTATTTAAATTTCATCGGTAACTGAATATTATAAGTCCTATTGATAGACTTTTCTATTATCTTGTCGATATTTATCATTGAAGAAGTTCTAATTCCTTACAGCACTACTAAGGCAGTGAGAAGGATTAAGATTTGATATTTATCATTTGAATTAGAAGATTACTAAATAATAATCTAATCTAATGAATAAAAATTGTTTAAGTTTGGATTTATTCAGAAAAGAATATTTGGTAAGAATTAGATTACAATAAGAGAGAAATTTATATAAGACACTTTTGAAGGAAAGTATTATATCACATTGAAGAGACTTATCTGAATATTACGTTTAAGGAGAGTCTAGCTAACATATGAGAGCGACTTATCCTGGATAGGACCAATTATATTATGGAAACTGCGAGGAAATTTCTAGTATGACGAGTATTGAATCGAACTATTTGAGGAAGTCCATCTGTGATCCTACAGCAGATAATAAATTAATTAGGAAATAGAAGACTTCGTAGATCGCTCCGCTTTCGTATTATGAGAAAGTGAAAACTACATTTGAATCTATACCCTAGACATTTTTAAATAATTACTCTATTTGTTTTGAATACGGGAATTTGTGCACGGCTGTTATTTGACACGATTAATTCGCTCATATTGTGACCATCCCTGAATTGGTTAGGCTCTGTCGGAATCTTTTCTAAAAAGAATAAATAAAATACGAGACATAACTTTGAAAGCATCTGTCTGAATTTGCCTTCTGAAATAAGGAATATATCACTCGGTTATAAATTTGAGAACAGTCTAAAAAATCACGTCGTCATGTCAACAGTAAAGACAAGCTTTGTGATAGACGTCAGATTATTAAGGTGTGAGCCTCATTAAAATTTACCTATTAATACTGGATTGTGCGGCATAGCAAGATTTCGCCCAAGATTTGATAAAGGGAAAAGAGGCAAGGAGGGAATTTTGATACACAGGAACATATAGAAGCAGAGAGAGACAGAGGAAGCTGCAAAGATAAGCAGACAGCGGAGAGAGAGGGACATTATACCAGTTACAAATGTTCCTTTTTTATAAAATGCTGAACATAGAGAAGGCGCTAAAGAAACAGCAGAGAGAGAAGCTACAACAAGCTGATGTAAAGAGAAGTGCGAAAGAAACGCGCAAGAGTAGAGTACCAAGACAAGCTGCTGAACAGAGACGGATGCTAAAGAAGCCAGCAGAGAGACAGTATGACGGCTGCTATAGAAGCATTCAGAGAACAAAGAGAGCTGCCCGAGAAAGGAGCAGCGGCAGAAAGCACAGAGGGAATGACCGACTTAGGAGAGCAGCAGCAAGAAGAGAAGGCCTGCAATGAGTAAAGATTAAGCACCGTAGGCACTAGCTAGGAGTAGGTAGCATGGAATTGCATGCAGGCAATAAGTAAGCACATAGCAAAAGCGTTGCCAACATATGATTTTAAGGCAAGAGTGGCACTAAGTCCTCATCATTGCGATCAACAGAGATGAAATAGGACTGCTACTTCGACGCTTCGTAAGATTTGCGGAGATTAATGAATGGGACAAAAAGAATTGGGCATCTCACCTTAGCGCCTTGTTAACAGGGAAAGCCTTACTTGCATATTCCCGCATTCCTAAAGAAGATTCGAAAGACTACGATAAATTGAAGAATGCCCTTCTACTGTGCTACAATTTGACGGAGGATGGCTATCGAATAAAATTTAGGAGTGCGAAAGCATATAATGATGAAAGGCCCATACAATTCATAGATAGGCTAAAGAACTACGTCATGAAATGGACAGATCTGGCGGAGATAAATAAGGATTTTAATGATATCATCAATCTGATAGTAGCTGAGCAATTTCTTAACACTTGCCCGAAAGAACTGGCAACATTTTTACGGGAAAGGAAGGTTAATAAATTAGATGTCATTGCTCAAGAGGCGGAGAACTATCTCCTGGCCCACAATAAAAATTTGACATCAATGAGTAGTAGAGAAGACTCCTCTAAGAAAGAGAAGAATGATACCATCGAAAGTTTTAAAGGTACCGATAGACCAAAATATCAGTCCACTTGTTTCAAGTGTGGGAAGAAAGGGCACAAGGCATTTGATTGTAAAAATTACAGTCCCTATAGGAGAGACGACCGATACAAGAACTATAACAACAACCATTCCAACAACAATTGGAGAGAAGGACCCAAAAGGGCAGCTGCTGCCATAACAGCTGAAGTTAAACAGTGGGATAAGGAAACCGCCTCTGACATTACAACGTCTCATGGAAATATTAGTGTCAATAAAGACTCCGACCTCATGAAACACGTGAACAACAATAACGAGATTGCTTTAGCATGCGGCAGAATGATTCCTGTCGTCAGAGTCGCATGTGTAAAGAGTGATAATGTAAGACCTAACATCTTGAATTCAATGATGCCCGTTGTCGACGGAAAGATTAATGGTATGGCAGCGAACGTATTGAGGGACACCGGCTGTGACTCCGTCATTGTTAAAAAGAAATATACGACGGCTGACCAGAGAACTGGGAAGAGGAAACAGATATTAATGATCGACAACACGATCAGAGATGCACCCGTTGTTATGATCGACGTCGTTACGCCATATTATACAGGTCGTGTGGAAGCCGTAGCCCTAGACGATGCCATATATGACTTGATAATAGGAAATATTCCAGGAGCGAGGAATGCAGAGGATCCTGCACATAAGGAGATGGTATCGCGCGCGAGGGCAGCGAACAGTTCTCTGGGAGAAGCAGCTGAAGCTCATGGTGACATGACGGGGCATCTTGACAGTCAAGCGATAGTGTCATGTGCTGGCGAATCAATAAACTCACGGTCGGAAGAAACTACACAGTTCAACGATGTATTAGAACATCCCGTCGACCAAGTGGATGTATCGCGCGCGAGTAGTTCGCACAATGAAAGGCCAATTACGCCAGAAAACGCTCAACAGGCAAGTGATGACAAAATCACTCGCGAAAAGTTCATTGAATTTCAGCGAGATGATGAGACTTTGAACATATGTAGGGTCTTGAGTGAGATGGAGGATAAAGAAAATGAAACCTCGAAGAAAGATTTACAAGAGAGATTAAAAACATTGGAAAACGACAAAAAGTCGACAATGTCAGAGACTGATTACCTTTCAAGAAAAGTAATAGAATTCGAGCGTCGAATTCCAAGGCTTGAAAAATCAAAAATTCATTCGGCAGATTTAAGTCATACTCAGGAACGACTTAGGAGACTTTATGGAGAATTGGCTTCTAAATGTGAAGAAAATTCAGGCCATATTTCTGAGATAGTAAAGCTCAAGAGCAAATTACACAATCTCCAAATTGAATTAGATGAAGCCAGGAATGAAGTTATAGCAACTCGATGCGCCGCCGAAAATATTGCCGCGGCTGAAAAACGAAAATGTGAATCTGAGTTCGTCTCCATTCAACAGATCATGAGAGAGAAACTTACTTCAGCGGAAAACGAAGTTCAGCATCTCAGATCTGTTATAAAGAAATTAGGAAAGGAGAAACTTCATTATCAAGGTTTATATGAAAAGTTAATTGGAGGCAGTGATCTGAAAAGAGAAGACTCTTTGAGTCGGAATGATATTTCTACTATCGTAGAAATAATTTTGAAGAAGATTCAAAGTCTCAGTCCTGCACATTCTACAAGTTCGAATGCTAATTTATTGGAGGAAGTTGCGATTGGTA
>JABUQX010056709.1:37500-46537 GCA_015478945.1 Trachelipus rathkii
GTATACAATATCATATACTATATATTTATATTATATATTAATATAATATTATAATATATATATATATATATTTATAATATATAATATATTATTTATAATATAAAATCTATATAAGCGATATTTATATTTCTCAACAGTCAAATTTAATTTACCCACTTATATGATGAGATATCTTGGTTGGAAACAAGCTCGAGGGCAGAGCTCTCTCATTTAATATCTAACCTCGAGGGACAAAAGCTGAGGAGGTAATGAATCTCTAGGTTTTGTAATTTTATTAATAAATAAATATTGTGGTATTTATGCTGATAAAAATATTAACTATCTGAGAAAATTATCTAAATAGAAGGTTATTTAAATGTTCTATGAATGTAATCTAAAGCATGTAAACAAAAATCAATACATGCAACCAAATTATGAAATGTATATTTAATATCTTAATCGAAGTGTTTTTATTACAGCGTAAATTGTTTATGTGTAATATTATTCCTAATTTTCCTTATTAAATTTCCTAGGTTTTTTTTAACTGTCGATTTGAATCTCTGCGGAAACGCAAAAATAAATTGGATATTGATACTGAGTGTTACTCCAACTCCTTGATAGTTCACTTTATTCTCAAGAAAAGAAAATTTGTGTACAACTAGATCGGCACATTGCCAGAATCCGACGGATCTTCTCACGAGTCAGAAAATTGCAGGCAAATGATACATAGACAGTGCAGCAAAACCTCACTCAGTGTCCCCATAACACCCTCCAAGGAGGAGGGCAGGATAAATAGTAAGAATACTTCACAATGAAGGACCTAATTCTTAATCGAATGACCTCATTTAGAGACTACCATTCGATAACATAATGAAGGGTATGTATACTATATATAAATATATAATTTATATATATATATATTATATATAAATATATTATATATATTAATATATATTTTATATATTATATTAATATATATTAATATAATATAATATGTTAATGAAAAAAATTTATTATTTACCTTAAATAAAAAATATGTTTTGCCGCGGGACGCTCTGTCCGAGACTGGACAACTCGTATTATAAGCAGAAGAAGAAAAAAAATCATTTTGTATTATTATTATTATTATTATTTATTAATTAATTTAAATTAATTATTATGATTTCGTGAATGCCCTACAGTGTATGCTACGCTAATTTTAAGGTAAAAATTTACATAATAAATAATATTGCTAGGTCCTAGTAATTTTAAGGGGAAGGAGAGTGTTGACGGGTTGATATTGGTAACAAGAGCTTCATTTGAAGTAATGATAAGTTAGTGTAATGAGATCAAAGGTAATTTTGATAAAATCTATATTAAGATTTTGTTCCTTTATAAAGTTCTTGAAATAGTCCTTGCTCGTTTTCTATCCTTCTATAGCCAATTACATTAAAATATATTATATATATATATATAAAATAGTATATATTAGGCGTATAAACATATAGTATACTATTTTTTTCCCTTTATTTTCTGAACTAAAGCTTCTTTTATAACAACAGTAGAGGAGTATTATATATATATATATTATATTATATATAATATATAATATATATTATATATATATATATATATTTAAATTGTGTGTTGATGTGCGAGAAGCACATGTTAACACATTAATCATATTAAGGAAGGAAGAGAAGTTTTACAGAAAGATATAAGAGAAATGAATTTGCACTTGAAGAAAGAAAGAGAAAGAATTTGCACTCTGAAGTGCTCCATCGAAGCATTTGAAGCAAGGCACAAACACACACGCGTCTTTGTGATCCAAACACAATCACCGCTCACAATCCTTAACTTCCCTCTCTACTCCGCTAGACTTATATACAAAATGGCGTCTCTTGAAGCCACAAAACAAATTTGATAAAACTTTTTTTTTTGATGATGCGAAATATTCCTACTTAAGAGAATTCTAAGTTAATCTTAAAGAAGATTTGAGCATTTCGATACACTTCTACACTGGCAATTATCTCATTAACAAATCGTTCGAATTGTGACAACAATTCATGAATTTTCGCTAAATGTGGTTACAAAAAAATATATAATTAATATAATCTAGTGTATCAGTCATAGTATAAACTAATAATAGTAATCATTTAAATTTCGACTTTTCGGGAAGGTAGTATAATATAATAGGTGAGAAGCAGTAGCCAGGGGCTGAGAATAATTTATTAAGTTAGTAATCTATAAGCTGAAAGCATGTTATAAATATATATTTTTAGCGTTTTTGCGTTATTGTGATATATATAATACATAACTTAGTGATAGATGTATGCATGCGATACGTATGACCATATAATATCTCTATTTATATATATTTCAATCGGACGTTTTTGAGTATCTCTGTTTCTCGAGAGTGGAAACGATAAATCTCCGCATTGCACCTTTTATGATTCTGTATAGATAAGGGTGTATATTATATTTTTAGTAAATTCAGCAGGACCAGGCTGTGTTAAGTCTAACTCTACATCGGTCCCTGGGACCGCCCAAACCTATAATTTTGGAGACTATGGAATATATTATATTTTATATTACAGCAAGTTGAATTTATATTCAGTATAGTTTTTTTTTGAATGAATTCGATTCAACATTCATCCCTGATGATATATAGAGTAAATTCATCGAGGAGAAGTCAAAAGTAGTAGCAAATAACCACGGTCGATAAGGAAAAAACTTCGGCAATTTTTTCACAAACTTGCAAGAAACCCTACATTTTGTGCAAATTTTTTAATAAGTGATTTACCTTTTAGGTAATTTTGCGTATAAATATTTATATATATATATATATATATATATATATATATATATATATATATATATATATATATATTTTTTTATTATTTATATATATTATATATATTTATATATATATTATTCAATATACGTTTAATATTAAGAGGTGTTACGGTAAAACCTAATAGTGCTAATATCGTGTATTACGGCCGCGTTGCATGTTTTAAGTGACCGCGTTAAAGATATTTCGTTCCACTTTCGTGTTTAATTTTAAGTAGTAAGGATGGCAGATGGACTAAATCTAGACCAAAGGGAGAATGGAAATGCAAATGAGGAGTTAGAGAGAGATAATGAAAATCTCGAGTTGAATGAAGGAGATAGCGCCCAAGGACAAGGACATGAAGGTCCAGGGGGGGGTAGCGATGTGCTCGTTGCCCAGGGAGGCTCACCTCCCCAAGGGACCCCTCCAGCACTAGTTCCAGATCCGAATATTGGCCAAAATCCTGATCACACTCTTCTGAGGCAAAACCCCCACGGTATTGGAGAAGTAGTACCTCCAAG
Source organism: Trachelipus rathkii (assembly GCA_015478945.1). Lineage (NCBI taxonomy): Eukaryota > Metazoa > Arthropoda > Malacostraca > Isopoda > Trachelipodidae > Trachelipus > Trachelipus rathkii. The sequence continues at coordinate 40,813 of JABUQX010056709.1, forward strand.
GAGAGAGGACCATCCCCCCTATTATTTGAAAACCGCCATAGTGGACAGCACACTGGATTCACAATTGATGCCCAGCACCGCACAGGGTGCCGTACCGAAAAAGAGCCGAATAAACTGGGGTGCCACAGACCCTCAGACACCGAAACCCCATGGGAATAAATGGGAAGGTAAAGAAATAACCGTAGGTGCTCTACAAGGGCTAGAAGACCCATTATTGAATCCCGATCAGGTCAGGAGACCAGCTCTCCCACCTGCAGGGTACAACCAGGCTGCACAGCCACCGCACCGACCCCTAGGCGGGACAACAGGGTACAGCATGGCTGCACAGCCACCGCACCAACCCCTAGGAGGGACAACAGGGCACAGCATGGCTGCTCAGCCACAGATACAACCTCAAGGAGGGACACCAGGGAACAACACATATTATAGTGGCCACCCACAGGGTGCCCCCCCTCCATCTTTTCAGCATAGTGGTTTTCAGTACAGCGGTATTCCACCAGGGTATACCCCTATGCCTAACCAGTCGTATTCTTATCCCGGAATGTGGAATGGATATCCCTATATGCCTCAAACACCAGGAGTCCCAGTCTACCAAGCAAATCTTTTTACACCTGCCCTGCCTGAGGTGCCAGAAGCCCTAAAACTTTACGGTAAAAGTTTAAAGACCAAACTCTGGCACGGCATTCAGTATGATGAGTATGTTGTTTCATTAAAGGAAAAACTCAGTGCTTTAGGCGCACTAACAGAAGAACAAAAGATTACTTTTGCCAGATCATCCATTACATCAAATTTAGATAGTGAAGCTAGGCATTATTTGCTCCATGATCCCGTTTTCTCTCGGTTTAAAAACTTAGAAGATTTTTTGGCACAGTTGAAGTCCTACCTACAACCGGAAGATAGAAGAAATGTTTTCGAGATCTGGGTGGACTTTGTAGAATATAAAAGAGGGAAAGAACAACTTTTTACAGATTTCATAGTAGGATTAAAGAGTAGGCTTAGAAAATATCAGAGTAGGATGTATGACCTCGATAAGGAGGCAATGTTTAATTCTAAACATATAAAGGTAATGATCATTGGTAAAATCATGCAGAACCTCTCAGAGCGCAGGGATGGTGAAAGATTAAAAGACAAAATATTGCAAGCCATTGATATGGAAATAAGTTTAGCTGAACTGTTAGACAAATTATATCTAATTTCGAAAGGTGCTTTATTGAGAATGGATAACAAGAGACAACCGGAACTCCGCACCACAAAAGTGTTTATGGCCCGAGATGAAAGGGAAGATAGGCAGAAACCAGAGTACAACAACTCTTACAGAAAAAATAAAGAGCCTGTCCACAAACCAAGATATGGGGATAAGAGACGAGAAGAGATGAGACCAACTAATGTTTTCCGGAGGAAGACAGATGAGACAAGAACAGAGCAGACTCCACGAAAAAACAGAGGAATAATTAGAGGAGTGACTGAACAAGATTTGAGAGAAAACCATGTTTGTTTTTCATGCGAGGGAATCGGTCACTCGTCGAGATTCTGTCGCTGGGAATTGCCGTACTGCCGGATATGTCAAGGTTATCACCGACGGGGCTCGCAACCCAAGTGCAGGGATGCCCCACCATGGAGACCCTCTCCCGGAGAGAACCAAATGTTCATTCCATACAACAGCAAAGTCGATATGGAAAACGGCAGAAAGGCCCTGAAACCCGAACGATTTGGTACAGATAGGCGAGGGCCTAGGACCTTCACGAAGAAGAAAGAAGGATACAAGCCCTCCAGTGAGAAAAAGAGCACTAGAGTTTATGTGGCCGAAGGCCAGCGAAGAGACTCTGAGTTTAGTGAAGAAGAAGAAGAGGAAGATAAGTCCTTAGATAGAGAGCCCTTCCTCTCCCTCTCCGAAGAAAGTACAGACAGAGGAAATTTTCGGACGGGGGCGAAGGCTGGAAAACAGTAAGAAGAAAAAATAAGAAAGGATATGATAAGTGGGGATTAAATGAAGAAAAAGATAAAAAAGTTGCCCAAACATTTTTTCAGAAAAGTATTGAAAAACCTTACAAACTGGGACACCATTTCTATACTAATGTCCATCTTACTCCCTCAATAGGCAGTAAGGAGGCTAAAGCATGTGTTTTATTAGATTGTGGGAGCAGTATATCCCTCGTTACACCCAAGCGTTTAAAAGAGTTAGAGAAAGAAGGTAACTTCAAAGTACCGCTCCGAAAAACAGACCTGGTGGTACAAGGGGTAGATAACAACCCAACTAAATTAAAAGGAGAGGTGCAGCTGTACCTCCGAATGCACAAAGAATATTACCTCACCACCTTCCAAGTAAGCGAGGTGCAGGGAGAACCCAGTTGGTCCATGCTGTTGGGAAACAACATTTTATCTAATTTACCCATCACTTTGAATATGTTTTCTTCAAAAATGTCTGTCCACGAAGGTAAAGAGATAGACATACCGGTCTTCGCCAAATATGGTATCTATTTAGTCCGAGAACACACAGATGAGAGCCTTAGAGAAATAAAGGACTCCCCTCTGCCCAGAAAAGATCCACCCAAGCCATTAGTGGCCAAGGGGGAGAAAATTAATAATAGGTATTCTAAATATTTTAGGGATTCTGATCGAACTTTAAAACATTTAAACCAAACTGAACAATCAGTTGCAAACCAATCTTTTCCACAGGAAAGGCGGACAACCCTGTCAGTCGACCCAGCACATGTTGCGCACGGTCCCCTTCCATTACAAAGGAAGAAAAACCTGTCAGTCAATCCCCACCGCGTCATGAACGGTTATTTCCCACAGGAAGAAGAAGCAACTTTGTCAGTAATACCCCCAAGCAGGCCCTCCGCGCCTCAGGGAAATAAAAGAAGTTCTGCATCGTACGGTACCGCTCAAGCCCAACTGAATCGAGAAACAAGGAGAACGGAGCCAGAAAAGGAAGAGATCCTAGCCTCCCCTCCACCTCACAGTTCTGCGCATAGAGGAGCCAAGCCAAAACACAAGCACACTTCTACTCAAAAAGAAAGTTCGACTCAATCGGAGAATTTACAGGCTTCAACGAACCCTGACCCTAACCAAAATGAACATTTAATGATCGATGAAGATATTGTAATCGATTTGAAGGTGATTGAAGACACTATACTGCCAAGCAACTCATATGGGTACATAAAGGTTAGACCTGAGATAAAGGATAAACCTGAGACTCAAGATGATTTTGACTTGGAGCGGAAGTGTATCATGACCCCAGCTCTTTCCAGAGGACCACTGTATATAGGTAACACAGTCAGTCCCGTAAGGAATAACCGAATTGTGCTCAGTTACATAAATTTGAGTGACCTACAATTCCATTTGAAAAAAGGGATAACTCTAGGAAATAGTTACCCACTAATCAGCCAATCAGCTGATAGAAGCCCAGACATAAGTGGACACAAGCGAGTAGTGTCAGCCAATGTAGCCACATGCTCCAAAGGTCTATCCAAGACAGAATTAAGGAAAGTGTACAGAGAAATCATCGAAGAAAAGATGTCAAAGGAAGACGCTGAGAATAGCATCCTTGAAAAGCCAGAGTATTTAGAAGACTTGCTTAATCTTTTGATGACTTACCATGATGTAATAGCACTTGATGATGATGCTGTCCCGGTCTGCCCGCTTCAGAAGTTTAAAATTGAACTACTCCCTGACGCTCCTAAAGTAATCTTCCGTAAACAGTACCGGTTACCACATAAGTACTTACAGGACATCGATGATTACACAGATGCAGCGTTGGAGAAGGGATATATCAAGGCCTGTTACAGTCCCCATTCTTCTCCATTACTGGTAGTGGCAAAAAAGAATAGTTCAAGGCCAAGGGTGTGCCTTGACTATCGCTACCTCAACTCCTACAGTGTCCCGGACGTCTACCCTCTTCCATCGATAGAAGAAATCTTTACGTCGCTCGGGGGAAACACGATTTTTACGTCGATAGATTTACTCGATGCATACCATGCATTAGAAATAGAGGAAGAAACCCAAAAGCTAATGGCATTTAGGACTAGGAAAGGGTTATTCTGTCCTACCCGCTTGACCTTTGGCCACCGCAATGCCCCATCCTCGTATGCTAGGGCAATGACTATGGCCTTAAATCACCTTTTAGGACCAGTTGCACAGGTCTATCTTGACGACGTACTAGTGCTAGGAAAGAACGTTACCGAACACTTCGAAAATTTGAGAAAAGTTCTAACTGCTTTCCGAGAAAACAACTTGAGAATAAAACTGTCCAAGTGCAGCTTCTTACAGTCCTCAGTTTTGTATCTAGGATTTAAGATAGGTAAAGATGGGATTAGCCCTGACCCTGTGAAAGTCGAAACAATGAAAAGTTTCATCCCTCCGACGAATGTCAAGGAGACACAGTCCATACTTGGTTTCTTCTCTTATTTTCGCTTTTTAATAGACAATTTCGCAGTCGTTGCACAACCACTGTATGATTTAGTAAAAAAGAATGTCCCCTTTGTATGGACAGAAAAGCAACAAAAGGCATTTGACACTTTGAAAGATAAGTTGGTCGTACAACCACAGCTCACATTTCCGGATTATAGCAAAGAATTCTTCGTAAATACAGACGCGTGCGACTACGGAATTGGTGGAGTGTTGTACCAGCTTACCGACGAAGGGAAAGAGAAACCCCTTTCCTTCGTCTCCCGAGTACTCAGAGCAAGTGAGAAGAATTATGATACGATCGAAAAGGAGTGCCTGGCCGTAGTGTTTTGCTTGCAAAAGTTCAAAAACACGGTATTCGGCTATAAGGTCACCATTATCACTGATAATCAGCCCCTTTGTTTCATCTTCAGGAACAAACAACAGACTGGACGTCTAGCAAGATGGAATCTGTTCGTAAACAGTTTCTCTCCCACTATAGTTTATAAAAAAGGTAAAACAAATATCCCGCCGGATTATTTGAGTAGACACCCAGCACCTAATGTTTTTGTAATGCAAGCTGTGTTGGAAAACAGAGGTGATTTACCTCGAACAGACTTTCCACTGAATAGGGAAACCTTCATAAAAGAACAAGAAAAATGTCCAAGAATAGGAAAATTGGTGAAATGGGTTAAAGAAAACCCAAAGACCTATCCACACATTCTTATTAAAGGTGTTTTATACTACGCCACACAAAGCGATCCTTATGTCATCCAGGTCCCCGACAGTATGATCTACACGGTGATAGACCAATGCCATGCCTCGCTGGGCAGCGGACATGGAGGGCCTATAAGGACAGAAAAGAGAGTGAAGGAAAAATACGCTTTTCCCCACTTAGCAAAATTGGTGAAAGAATATTGCAGCCATTGTGTGTCATGTGCTAGAGTAAAAGGTCACAAACCTCCAGTAGCAGAGATAAACAGATGGCCTTTGCCCTACACACCTTTTTCACGAGTCCACGTTGATAGTATTGGAAAACTCCCCACTTGTACCGAGTCCGGAGCCAAATATATACTAGTTTTCCGTGACGTTTTAACGCGTTACGTCGAACTAGTGCCTTGTAAAACTAGGACAAGTAAAGAATTTGCCCGAGCACTGCAAGAGAGAGTCATATGTAGGCACAGTGCTCCCCAACTTCTTGTGTCCGACAATGCCCAGGAGTTCACAAGCCAGGTGTTTAAGGACTTGTGCAAGGCCTGGAGGATAAAAAAGGTAGAAATCATGCCTTACAAAGCATCCCAAAACGGAGTTGTGGAAAGAATAAATGCTGATATCGAAT
>JABUQX010056710.1:0-27500 GCA_015478945.1 Trachelipus rathkii
CTCTCTCTCTCTTCTTCTCTCCTCTCTGCTCTTCTGTTATTTCCGCTCTCTCCTCTCTCTCTCTCTCTCCTCTCTCTCTCTCCTCTCTCTCCTCTTCTCTCTCTCTCCTCTTCTCTCTTCCTCTCTCCTCGTCTCTCTCTCTCTCTCTCTCTTTCTCTCCGTCTCTCTCTCTCTCTCTCTCCTCTCTGCTCTCGTCCTCTCGTCCTGCTCTCTCTCTCTCTTTCTCTCTCTCTCTCTCTCTCTCTCTCTCCTCTCTCTCTCTCTTTCTCTCCTCTCTCTCTCTCCTCTACCTCTCTCTCCTCTCACTCTCTCTCTCTCTCTCTTCTCTCTCTCCTCTCTCTCTCTCTCTCTCTCTCCTCTCTCGCTCCTCTTCTCTTCTCTCTCTCTTCCTCCCCTCTCTCCCTTCTCTTCTCTCTTCTCTCTCTCTCTCCTCTCTCTCTCTCTCTCTCCCTCTCTCTCTTCTCTTCTCTCTCTCTCCTCTTCTCTCTCTCTCTCTCTCTCTCTCTCTCTCTCTCTCTCTCTCTCTCTCTCCCCTTTCTTCTTTCTCTTCTCTTCTCTTTCTCTTTCTCTCTTCTTTCTCTCTCTCTCTCTCTCTCTCTCTCTCTCTCTCTCCTCTCTCTCTCTCTCTCTCTCTCTTCTTTCTTTCTCTCTCTCTATCTCTAATCTCTAATCTCTATCTCTCTCTCTATCTCTCTCTCTCTCTCTCTCTTCTCTCTCTCTCTTCATTCTCTCTCTCTCTTCTCTCTCTCTCCTCTCTCTCTCTCTCTCTCTCTCTCTCTCTCTCTCTCTCTCTCTCTCTCTCTCTCTCTCTCTCTCTCTCTCTCTCTCATTTCCTCCGAGTTTGGTTTTTAATTAAATAAGGGGAGAAGATTTGAAGTAGTTGGAGATATTTTATGCAAGTTGCATGTTATCAGCAGGAGAACCAGGGAGGTCAACGAACTTCTTTTTAGTGAAAGTACCCTTTGCCCATCGAATAATATCCTTGTATTGATTCCAAGGTGAATGAAAATTTGCAAAAGTGATTGGAGACGAGAGTTCATGCCCAATGCCCATTTTATTTCTTTCCTGAATATCACGAGATCAGATATTATCAACCCATGGATTATAGGATGAAAGGTTTAGTTGAAGGAGGATTGAATCTGCTTATTCTATCAGGAAGCCCACTTCTACGCCCGCTCCCACGACCGGGCGAGCCTTCCATTCAAGCAACCGGAAGTGTAAACTGACCCACAATAATAAACAAAGTAATTTTACCACAACGATTAAGCATTGTATTTAGTTAAGCTTATTTAAATGCATTAAGTAAAGGCATATTTACTGTATTTCAATACATTGTATTAAGTGCATTAAGTAAATAGGTTGATAAAATTCCCTGATAAGAAGCAACAATAACTCACTTAAAGAAAATTGCTGAAGTGAGCTAGAAGATTTGAGTTTCTTTAAAGATCGAAGATTAAAAATAATATAACGTATTAATTAAATTAATTAATTAATTAATTATTTAATTAAATAATTAATTACAAAAGGTGGATCCTTCTTTGCTTTAAACTACACGATAAAGTTACTACTATGGTATTTGATCAAGATAAATAAGAACAAAGGTCACGACCCCTCCCCCCCCTCTTAAACTTAAACCATTAAATGAATAAACTATTTAAAGTCCTCTTAAAAAAGAAGATATAAAAAAATTGGAACTCTAATATTAAAATTAAACAGTCGTCACTAAACACTGTAAGAAACTAAAGTACCTTCTTCAATGTTGACGTCACTCCCTTTCCTGTAATTATAGAAATACTTTGGATAGTTTAGTACATTTGATAATAAGTAATACTCATTAAGTATTTAAGTACATTAAGATTAATGTATATATAAATGCATTTCTAGATGCAAAAATATCGTTAATTACATTGAATTTTTTCTTCTGCTTAGTTACTCAAGTTATGTAAGGGTCTTAATTCAAATCTGTATTGAATACTGTTCTTATATTTGGGGTGGATCCGGTTCCACCCTCTTTTTTTGGATAGGTTTGAGACCAAGGCTAAGAGACTTATAAACTGTCCCATACTTTCTGACTCCCTTGACCATCTTTCTCTGTGACGTGACATTGGCGCTCTATCTCTTTTCTATAGATATTACAACGGCAGGTTCTCGAGAGAAATGACCTCTCACATTCCTCCACCACTGCATCGCCCTCGTAGCACACTGTATTACTCTCACATGAATATTGTGTGAATATTGGAGACTTGAGGATCACTAGTTGTGGTGCCTCCTCCTTTCCAGCCACATCTGTTTTGTGGAACTCCTTGCCTTCATCTATTTTTCCTGCAGTATTCAATCTTCCTCTCTTTAAGTCCCATGGCTGCGCCCACCTGAGGGAATTGCGTTAGGCATGGGACTGGGTTGGTTAACTTTCCTTTTGTTTTTGTTTTTTATTTTGCCCCATCCTTTTGAAAGGGCCTTGCCCATGAGTGGTGACATCGTGTAAAAAAAAAGAAAATTAAATACATCCCAACTCTTCTTGTAGGAGGGATTCTGTAATTCAGTTCATTTTGTTGCGGGATATTCGTACATGAGCCTCAGTATTCACACGCACTGTCACCAAAACACCGCAAACACATTCAACAGTAATCCACCTGAAACCTGTGTTCGAACCACTGCTGTTGGTAATGTGGGCAACCTGTAATAATGAGCTCTGAAGCGGAACGTATGCTCTCGAGCCTAAATTCTGGAATATTTTCCACGAAATCGGCAAACCTACTATGCATCCTCGTTGGGTTAGAGGAGGTTCGGCTGACTCTGATATGTTAAAGTTTGGTAAATGTCCCATGCAATGCTTCTCTCCGACAATTTGACTAATATTTGTGTTTCTCCCTCCTGTTTTTGAAACATGCATTTTTTTTATGTGTCCTACAGCTCTTTGCAAGCTGCTCATCAACTCCCTATAATAATTATTTTATTTTAGTAAATGATATTCCCCTAGATTACAGGCAAGTTTAAGGGCATTTCATTTAAGAAATAGATTTGGAAATCCACATCAAGTTCACTTGTTTTTGCAAGAGCGTAGCAAATAGTTTTAAACTCTTCATAAGTTTTTCTTACCTTTTCTTTTACTTTCTCTTCCCAGAATATTTTCTTTCAAATTTCATTTCGAAAAAACAATTAGTTAAGTTTTTGAAATATTTGCAGATGATGTTCAAAAAGAGGAAATAAAACGAGAAAGACGTCGCCTGCAAGAGCAACTGAGAAGGATTAAAAGGAATCAAGAGCGTCTTCAAAAGGGAATAATCACCCCACCAAAAACCAAAAAACCTAAACTCAAACCAGATCTCAAATTAAAGTGTGGTGCTTGTGGCCAGGTATGTTCAGGGAAACTTCTTTTTCGACGTAGCAGTTCATATTAAGTAGAAAGCTTATTTTATTGAATGAAAAACTTTAATTTCAAATTATCATTTTATACTTTATCATGAGTAGTTTTTAACGAACCTAACAAATTCCCTATTAGGTAATAGAATTGAATGTTGAATCGGAGGGTATATCTCGAATATTAATCGCAAAGTGTTGCATACTTTAATATGCACCTTGTTATCTTCTTTATTAATAGCTCACACTCTAATTTTTGATACATAATTCTACGCTGTTTGTTAAATGTCATTCAGAGAATTTCCTCATTGTAAAGTTGTAAAGTAACGTTCTCGTTACTTATTGTGGCTAACACTTTTCTGCTACCTATCAAATAAAAAGTCATCAAAAATAATTTGTAATCCTTGCGAGTGTTTTTCTCATTTAAACAGAACATGATGCAAATTGCAAGCGCACTTCACTTTAGCTGTTGTTAAAATAAGAACATACAAATTATTAAGAACTCGAGGATATAAAATTTCTTTAAATAAAGCATTTCATTATTGTATTATGTCCTATTCGTCTTTATTTACAAATGTGTTCATGTCTTATTCCATTCTCCTTATAAATGTGTGTTATGATTTATTTCAGTCTGGCTTCGGATTTCAGAAGCTTTTACCTCCTCTTAATGTATTCATCTCTTAAACACATCGATGTTTATTCAATTTATTTTAAAATCTGTTGTTATTAATTCTTATTTCAACAATATCTTCATCCTGGTTTAGGATTATAAACAACATTATTATTATTATTATTATTATTATTATTATTATTATTATTATTATTATTATTATTATTATTATTATTATTATTATTATTATTATTATTATTATTATTATTAAAGTATATTATTATTTTAACTCTTAATTCATATTTATTTTTATTTAGCTATTCTGCTAATATATAATTTTTGTTTTACTTTCAAATGATTGCATAAAATAAAATCATTAATTTAATATAAAATAGTTTAGTTTCAAATTTCTTGAAATTTAACAGTTTCCTCATTGCCAGAATTAGATTTATTCTTTTTATTGGTCAATTTGACAGAAATATTATGGTCAAACGTCACAAAGATAAAATAATTGATTTTAATTATTATTAATTATTTTATCATTTATTTCTTTAGTCATTCTGTGGAGTAGGATATTCATATTAAATAATTACTCACCTACAGCGATATAAAATTTGACAATAATTTAAAATTTTAGTGTGTATGTCAAATATTATTAATCGTTGACGGAACATATAAAATTAAGTTCTTATTTGAATAAAATATTCACAGTAAAACCGGAATAGTTTTACTCACTTAGATATTTTAAAGGCAGTATAATAATCTAAGTAAATATCATGATAATCAAACTCCATCACTATCTACCTACAGCATAGTTACTCCTACTTCTATGCCTGTACCTATGCCTGAGCCAGTCTCAATGATATTACTATAATTGAACTATATTAGTGAATGTCAAGTTAATATTTCGAGTATCATGTTTATTTCGATATATAGCGTAAACATAAACCAGAAATTAAGACAATAAGAAATAGTACTATGAGTAAACAGCGAAAGATCCATATTTAATCTTAACTCGTTATAATGAGTTAGTTTGTGTCACTTAAGCTTTAGTTACCTTCGTATTTAAGTTGTGAGTACTCATCAATAAAGCTAACACTATTCATACCGTAACTAAAGAATATAACTGTAACAAATGCAAACCTAACATACTCGCAGTATGAATAATACCAGCTAACATCTGAAACTTTTTCTCAATGTCTCTATTATATAACATATACACGGTATAAGTGTGTATTGCATAATCAGGTTCAAATTCAATAAACGGTTTATTATATGTATTTCTTTCATCTCTCTTATAATCTCAGAAATTATCACGGTCACGAATGACACTTTTAATCCACATCCAGGTGGAGAGCGCCGTGTACTCTTTTCTGAACAAAATCCTCTAAACACACGAGAGATAACCAATCTAGATTCTATACCTAGTGGACTAGAGTGATCACCATAGAATCTTGATCTCTCAACATATATTGTGTACAATCTCTTTTATCAGTTCATCAAAGTGTCACTCGTTCTTCATGAGATAATGAGTTAACCATCATTTGAATACCAGTAAAAAGAGGCTCCGAGAGTTCAATAATCGTAAAACATTAGCCAAATACCTGAACTTATTGTCTAAGCAAATACTCCCTCTAAACAACTATAGAGTGGTCACAAGCAAAAACTTAAAACCTAGAAACTGAAGATCAGTTATTTTCTGAGATACATTCAATTTTAAGTACTCTCAGTATAAGCGATCACAGTAAAGAGTAAGCAAATATTGGAAACTCATGCGGATTGTCTACAGTTTATATATCAGTGTATATCTAATTTTCATCGATTGTTGACATGTTACAGTAGTTGTGTTGATATTCTCTCGACTTGACTGTATGCGAGTGAATCGGTGTGAATAGAACTATGAAGAAAATACAAGGTGTTTTTTTGTCACAATAATCAACAAAGAAGATTAATATAGAAAAGAAACTACGGATTAACCACTTTGAAATCAAAGAAGCACATTGGGATTACACTATAAGTAGTAATTCACACTTCCGAGCGAGAGTTTGTAGTTCCCATATAGTGATAGGAACTCGATGGGATGCCTTGCGAGGAGGAGAAGCGATTAAGATGCAGAAGCACCTCACCCGCGAGCGAAAAAGTCGATATATATAAGAGCATGGGAGCTATGCCTCAGCCCGACGGGCTGAGGCCTTACCCTCCTTCGGAGGGTAATGCCGCTTATATTCGTTGTATTATATTCGCTTACATTCGCTTATAGCCCGAGTATATTCGTTGATCAGAATGATAATTAACCACTGTTGTGTAATTTTAGTTACATTATTACCAATGTTGTTGGTAATTAACATCGTTTGTTAGAGATATGTTTTGAACAAAGTGTGAATAAGTTTACGTTTTTGGGTTGTTATGTAGTTTACTTTAGCTGATGTTAAGTGTGGAAACTTTGTTAATGTTAACAGTTTATTCGTGTTAAGGTGTGTTGGTTTGTCTTTTGTACATTATTTTCTTAGTTCAAAAAAAAAAAAAACAGTTAAGAAAAACACACCATATATTTTTATGTCTATATTAAATTCTGAGCAGCTATCTACCATCTGAAACAACTCTATATATTTGAGTTACGTCAAGCAATATATTATTGTTTGATCTTTATGTTATAAATGAAACTTGATTTTATGTTTATATGTTTTATCCAAATATGACACTCGTGATAATGTGACTTTGATATATCAGAGATATATGGTTATATGTAAATAGTATATAATGGATATATTATGTTTTTATTTGTGAGTAAACAGTCTTTAGTTTAAGTACTAACTATGTGAGTGTGGTATAAGTGTGAGTGTAGATCTTATTGTATATAATGTATGATACAAGTTTTAATTATCACTTGAGTTAAGAATGTATGTTCACCTAGTAAATTTGCCTCCTTGGTTACATTATAATATATATATATTTACTTAGTTATGATTTACATATATTTATTAGTATATGCTATATGTTTAATGATATATTAGTGTGTAATAAACCTTATTTGAGTCTCACACGTATTTATCATACTCAACTTTTGTACTATGTCTGTATGAAAATTACATATACAAGGTTTATATTATGATATATTTTTTTGTATAAATATACCATGTTAATAATGTAAAATATAATTATACATTATATGTTATATGTTAAGATAGATCATAGCATAGATATAAATATGATGGTATGTAAATAAAGTACGTTTATTTGGATGTTTATAATGTATATTAGTATAAGCTTTATGAGGTGTTAATTATGTTATTGATATATAACATTGTATAATCATAGTTATTTAACTAAGTTTATTCTCACCTTGAGTTTTAAAGTGATAGTGTGACTAAGTGATTTATTCACGTTTATGGGGCTATAGGGTGTTGCAAAAAATAAATCTGGTATTATATTATTATGAACTAGAAATCTTTTGAGTTTTAATTGTTTGTTATATATTAGAGCGTAAATATATGTTAAAAACACGTTTTTTTTTTAAAACAATACAGTGTTATATTTATTTTTGGTCTGTATTCTTTTATATCAAATTACCATATTTTTTGAGTGTATATATTAATGAGTGATGTGAGTTGTTTAAATATTCATACACCACAATGGACTAGCACCAAAATTAATATAACCCTCACCTTTCTAGCACCTAAAATATCATTCGAAACTATATTAAAGATAAACAACGGATTTACTAATAGTATGGAGCAGTGTATAGTACTGTAATAGCTGTTGGATATATAATAATTGAGTGTGTATGTATATTTTATGAGTTAGATTTTAATCACTATGCACTTTATAGGGTATGTATAAAACGTAAATTTTTATATTATTTATATTACCACATGAATAAGTTAAAATAATTGAAAAATTTATTATTTTATTTATTATTTAAGTGTTATTTATTTATTATTTAATTTATATTATATTTTATGTTTATTACTTGTTTATGTTTCCTTATATATATACTACTGATAAATACTAATTTAATATATATTTTTCGAACATAATCTTATTATTATTAATATACTCAAGACGTCCACAATATATACTAATATTATATATAATAATATAAGCATAGCACAACAAGTATAATATGTATTAATATCATTACATACTTAAATATTTAATAATACATTACGGTATTATATAGTAGTATCAACCTATGTGAGCTATATACCGTTAAGTATATCACTACTAACACCTCGATATAGTATATAATTAAGTGACATGAGTAATATATAATGATCAAAAAAGGTGGGTTTAACAGGTGTTTTGTGGGCGTGATATCAACGTGCACGAAAATGATGAATGGGTAGGAAGCGTGACTGAATCTTTTCTGTGTAAGGGAGAGGTATTTGTCTCAAAAGTAGATGATCTTTTCTCTCTTATTACACACTAAGCATGTATTTCCCCATTTATATGTATATTTCATCTTTCTCAACCGTTACTTTTGGTGTCAGTTCCTCTTACATTATGATGGTGTGTGTGTGTATCGTAGATTGACAAACATTCACTGATTGATTTGTGCTTGTTTTGTGTGCATGAATTCGAGAGGAGAATCGCCCTCCTTAGATTATGGGTGGTGGTGCGAACTACGCTTAAACTTACACACGGGAGTGTAGAGTGGATTATCTCAATGGCTAATGTTCCGAACGTATCTCTATCGAGCGTATCTGCATAATAGCCTTGCGTGTATCTATTGAAAAGAACTTAAACGTTAATGGGAGACCTGGAATATGGTAGAGGTGATAGGTGATTATAACGGAAGGAAGTGTGTAATTAAGAGTGAGAAAGTTTTAGTGACACACGCAGGGTAAATAAGTATGCTATAGGTTTAAACGCTCGTCAAGTGTATATAAGCTCTGAATGTGTGAGAACAAGCCTTGAGGAGCGTTGATAGATTGAGAATCTCTGACAAGCAAACCTAAGGAATGCAATGTGTGTGAGCGAAGTGCCCAAAAACTCAGCACACAGGTATGTGTGGTGTTGCCTACAATAGTAGTGACAGTTTAAAAGAATGTTGATCATCAGTCTCGTGGAAGTGGTAGGCCAATGAAGTAAGGTGAGGCATAGCAGTTAAAAGTATACACACACGTCAAGGTAGTCTCGTTGAATTGTAACTAAAAGCAAATGATGAGTTTCAAAAGAAAGATGCTTGGAATTTTATAAAGGAGAAAAAAGGAATGCTTAAAAAAGTGCCACTTACCGTAATGCAAAAAGAAGCACAAGTATTCTATGACACAGAGTGTGGCCAAGGAAAGTAATGAATGGTGACTACGAAGATCACGTTCGATTAATGCTCATAAGGAGAGGGAAGCGGCGTGAATACGGTCTACAGAATTCTGGAGGAAGATACCAGCGAGGGAGACGTGCATTTTCTCGAAACTATATGTGAGAGGTGAGTGGATTGAGTGTTTTTTGAGTAATGTATGAAATGAGCTGTCTGAGTCGGAAGTGTATGGTAACAGAACACTATTATCACATCCCATACATATATAGATTATTATATATATTTGTCACGTAACAGATTCGAAATGACGTCGTAAACACTAACGTAACTGTACGTGTATCGTTTATATATCTACTGGATGTGGTACCAACCACTACTACTAAGAAGAGCATATCTAGGTTATACTACTTCTGGGATGAAAAGCGTTTAATTTAATAGAATAAATAGAAAAAGAGATAAATGAGAGTGGATATTAATAAAAGTAGTGAAGATAATAATAAACTGAAGAATGGTTAAAAAATATCTATCAGAGTGTAATTAATAATAATGAGATGAAAATATTTTAACACTTAATATAAGTGATATTAAAATTGAGAGTGAATCATCAATAGAGAAACGAGAGTAGGCAAGATGGTATGAATTATGCATCCATAGGAAGATTATTCGGAAGAGCGGTGAGTCGGGCTAAGTGAGACCACGGGCTGGTTATTGGCGAGGTGGGCTGGAGAGTGGTTCCGCAGAGGGGTGATAGTGTGGGACTGGGAATGAGCGATGGTGCAGGTGAGTAGCCCGGTGCGGTGCGGGTGGTGCGGTGCGGTGCGGTGCGATGAAAAGACCATTATACAGAATAGAGGGTAAGCAGATGTATAAAAAAAGGACAACTATACGTCACGAAAAAAGTAATGAGAGTGGGTATTTAGCCTTCTCATCTTTCGGGATCAACTTGTGTGAGATGTCTCGTGAGGAGGCGAGAGGAGTTACTAGATGTCCTGAGGATGTTATTCGCTTGCGTGCGCGGGTCAGCCGGAGAGCACGTGGAAGCTCGCGGCACGCGAGGTGAGTGACGTGAGAATCGGAGAATAGTCCATAGAGGCTCGAAGAGCGTGAGAGGCAGAATCGTGCGAGTTCGTTGAGTGCCGGAGTAGGATAAGCTCCAAGTCGACTCGTATATTGGTTGGAGTTGATACACTCTTTTTTCAGCGAGTCTACGAGAGTGCGTGTGCGAAGATAAATAAATTAATATAAATGAAGTAAAAGATGGTAGATGATGTAGTAGGTAAGATTAGTCCAAGCTATCGGCTCGACTTGTCTGCAGTTTTATGGTATTCTGCTCAGACAGTGGGTGTCACTGGTCAAAACAGTGACCTGTTAATAATCACTGCTTGCTATATGGACTCGAGCTTTGGAGCACGCCGGACTGTGTTATAAATTTGCTAGCAATATAATACTAGTTGTGGATGATCTAATGCAGGAGGCGTGATGATTGATATTCTTTGAATCTGCGTCGAATCCGCACAAAAGTTATTGTCATTATTGCAATTAAGTAAATGAGAAGGGACGATTGTGTGTTCAAAAAAACATACTCGAGTAACATACGTTAGGATCCACAGAAAATGATTGGTTTTTAATTCTCTAAATTTATATCTTTATGACTGTGAGGAGTTGAGAATAGTTGTCCGGTTGATCGTGTTGTTCTTGGAGTGTGCCTTCTCTTATAATTACGCTCTATTTAGAGTTTTTTTAAAATTTCCATTCAAATTATCATATATTTAATATAAAGCATGAAATCTTTGGATAATTAAGTTGGGTTTATAGAATATAACAAAGTATAATTAAAGGTGTGGGTCTGTTACAGGAATGTTGATTGTTAGAGATATGGGAGAGGAGAGCGGATCGCTCAGAGTCGGTGCCTCTACCTATATTATACACGAGTCGCCAGCTGTATAATAACTAATTATTATTACGGATTATTTATGGTATTTTGATGTATATGTGGAGCGTGAATCTGAAGTAGAATTTTTTAGGTAAGATGGATTATTGAGGTATAAGAGAGATTTGTGAGCACGGTGAGTGTTATTGATATAAATAAGAAGGTGAGTTATTGAAAGTTATAAAATCACGTTAGATATAAATAAGATGTTATATAGTATATATTATAGTAGTATATTTGATTCTATAGAAGTGATTATAAGGAATATCGTTCCACGTCATAGTATTGAGTGAAAGTTATTTTCCTCATGAAAATCTAAATTTAATCCTAGTCTATTTAGCCATTTACCTGCTGAACAACGTCGTCCTAGGAGATTTAAATTATGGAGTGTTTAGCAGATGCAGGTCCGAATAAATGTTACGGTACTCACTTAGCAAATGAAAAAGAAGCGACATCGTGATGATAAGTGAATCAGCGTGATCAAAGCATTGTATTACTTCAGAGTTAGTAGTAAATATTATTGAGATATGTAGTACAGGATATAATAGTATGGCTGGGGTGAGCTTGCAAATATAAAATCGTATGTTATAGATGTAAATTGATATAAATAGGATACTAAGTATATCTATTATAGTGCGTATACTATACTAGGGTTACTTACATGACGTAGTTTATGTATATATATGTTATAACTCACTATATATATATGTATATATTGATATATATATGAGTTATGTAGTAAGTAACTTATGGTCTTGGAATATAGAAGAAATAATATATAAGTCGGTCTCAGAGCCGTTTACTAATTCCGAGAGTATATTCTAAACTGTGTTATATCTAGTATGATACTATTACTCTATAGTAGATAGGCTAAATGTCTATAAGGTGTGTAAGTGAAATGAAATTGATTAATATATATAAAAAGGAATGAACATATTAAATAGTTTGATGTAGGTTGAGTGATAAGAAATAAGGTATAGGGTAATAACGTAATAAAGAATAAATAATGATAGTATTAGTATAGATGATGGTTAAATATTTGGTCTAAGTGGATAAAGTAATGAATATGATATAGTAATGGTTTATTTTACAGATAGTATAGTAATAGTGGCTAGAGTGTGTTGATAAACCGACCGGCTGTGGAAGAATAATGCGTGATAAGATAAATAAAAGTGATTTAGTAGTTCAGATAATAACAGAATTGATTAATCTGTAAGGATGAGTAGTAAAAATTATGTAATAGTTTATGAAAGTATATATAAAAGGCGATAAATTAAGTGATATAGTGCTATAAGATAAGGGATGTACCGAGCAGGAATGTCGAGGTCAGTTAATAATAGAGTGAAGCGCGCGCGGTAATTATCCGATAGTCTGTGATGCCGCACCTGGTCAAGGGATGAACCCCCCTTTATACTATTTTTCTCAGTTGCCCGATACAAGCGAGTATTATCTCACCCCATAAGGAATAACCGATACTTTAAATGTGAAATGATGAGTATCCAAAGTCGAGTAGTCCCTGAACGCTTATAGCCATGAGTAGAATTATATAGATATGAATACTGTATTTTGAGTGTGTACACGCTAAGCCGTTAACTAAAATCTAAGGTATTTGGCGTCAAGCATCCCTGGTGAGAGCAGCTATCCATACTTTTAAGTCATATCGATTATTCTCATATTTATAGTTTGGTCTATTAGGGTTGCTGCCAAGTATACTCTATTATCTTTATAAATTAATATAGGTATCTTTACAAATACATACAGACTTTTTTTGGGTTTAAGAGTAACTAAATTAAACAAGTATATAAATACAAATTTATTCAGATTGAAGTAATTAAGCATAAATATAATTAAAATATTATTTTGGACGTTAAATAAGGTGTTTTATAATTGATTAAAACTTAGTAGATGCAATGGAAAACTAAAATAAAGAATCTTAAAAATGTATGTGCTAAATAATAAATTAGAACTAGTTTGAGATAAATTGAGCGGAAAAATATAAAAAATAAAATAGTCATTAATTTTAACCAAATAAACTGATGAGAATATAATTTAATAGATAAAAAGATAAATAATAATATTATGAGTAATTTGGAATGCTTTAACATATTAATTTGAGCCTATAAATAAAATGCTGAAATATATATTGCAAGCAAAAAGGAACTTTTTATGTTACAAGCCCACTTTAAAATAGAGTTAATATTTCAAAAGAGTGAATAAGAAATCTTAAAGAAATTTTATAGTTACTTTGATAAATAATAAACAAGTATAATTAGAATATAACGTCATTGATTAATTATTTTGCTTATAGCAAGTCTCAATCATGATATAAATTAAAAATGGAAATTATTATTTTGGCCGACCTACTACTAATATTATATTTCAAATGGCCAACCACATGAAAGGATTCCTCTTCTGCTGTAGTGACAGCATCTATATTCCACATGTTATTTCGTGATAATAAATATAATAACCTATCAATTATCTCCTCTTCATTCCACTAGAATTTGAGCAATAAATTATATATATGTGATATAATCTTATTATGCTATATCATTCAGTAGTAACTGTGAGTCTCACTTCTATAGTTTTTTTACTCATGAGATAGGGGATTTTCCATTTGAGTGTTTGAATTCTCCCTATTTGATATGAGTAGAATATGAGATGTCTAAATAGCATTTCGGCCATGATACTTAATTCTAAAGTTATACTAAACATATAATCTAAATAAATATCCTACTTTCACGAGTTATCTATCATAGGATATATTATTTATATTGCTGAAATCGAATCTACATACCATCGTCCACGACACTTGTAGAAGGGGGTATTCCTTCTCCTAATGTTCCGTCTGAACACAAGGTATACTGAAAGAAAATTTATAATTAATTTTATATTAATATGTAATATAAGTAAGAAGCTATAGAATCTCAACTTACATGAGTTGAAATTTCAACATATTATGGTTCATGTTTGTCCTAGGAAGTCAATTCTAATATTAAAATAAGTAATTCTATATGACCCCCAGAGTCAGGATAGATAAATTGCAGCGTTTTTTTAAGTACTTAAACTCTTTACGTGTGTGAGTGATGTGGGTTTGTTACTAGCTAGCTTAATGATTTCCTTATTAGAACATTTTTATCCTTTCTTTTTATTTATACTCATTTATATATCTCCATTTATTTGGCTCTCGACTAAAACGTGTATATCGACCTAAATGAGGCAGAACCCTATTCAAGGAGGGGATGTTGAACGCCCTCAAAACTAAAAAAATGATCACATTATTATAATATGAAAAATAAGCATAATAATTTTAAAACAAAAGAGAACCAATAAAAGAATAACGAACAAGAGCAAAAAAAGATTATTAAAGCGCTATTTGTATGGTCATGTTTATTTAATAATAATATGAATCACGATGAGATTTTATTGTGTATAAGAAAAAGAACACAGAAACGAATGGTTTCTCTTCTCTAAATAACAGCCACAGTCGGCAGAGAACACACACTATAAAGGGAATGACTCATAATATCACCTATATATATAGCAGCGAATTAGATTACTGTGGATGATTTATACTAAATTATAATAAAAAAATAGGTGTATGTAATGATATACGTATCAAAGTGGAGATAAGTATATATTACCCTACGAGGTGAGCATCAGTTTGCACTGTACGTAGTGTACCATATAAGAATAAGAGATTATAAAAGCTATACTAACATCTATAATCATGCCTACACAAGATAGAGGGTCAGTTGTAATCATTAAGAGAAAGTACAGAGTGCAATATTAAATAAAGTATTACTTTATTGGCCTTTGTAATCAGTCGACTTCAAATCTAACAAAAGCGGGTGTAAAACAGAGGCCCCTCCATACCTCACAGTAATATTAGTAAGTAAGAAGTACTTTATATCACATAATAACATATAAGCTTATATGATGATCTCAGTCATTATGTATAGCTGGAGTTAACATGAGGAATAATAGGAAACAAAAACTATTACTAGCTTTAATGTATCTAAGTATTACCTCAAGTATCTTATTAAGAGGCCGCCCTAATATGAAACTCAGTATTGGTGAATTATTGAATGTGAGATTTATCTAAATATAGTACACAAATTTAATATATTATATTGTTTATTGTATTATATAAAGGTGACCAAAAAAAGTGGTAATTATTATAAATAAAAAATATATATAAATAAAAAGTACACAACATAAAAAGATGAAAAACGAGAGAATCTCAGTCTAATAAATAAGGAGATGTAGTAATAAAAGTACTAGGTGTCTTGAGTGGGGATATTTAGTATATAAGAAATAATAGTTGTGATTTTTAAAGAATTAATATTCACAAGGTTTAGAGTAATATATTAACTCTTGACACACTATACTACATACTATACTACGTAATATAATTCTATTAATCTACAGAAATATAAAATTAACTTGTGAGAAGAGATAGAAATCGTGAGTGAGTGAGGAAATATATAAGTAATATATTAAAGAACTAAATAATAGAGGCCAATTTTAATAGAACTAGTTTAAATAAGATGAGGAGAGAGTAAAATTATTGAAATATTAACGAGTTGAAATATGAGGGTACGTAAGGTATCCATCAGCATATTGATAGTGTGTAATAAGAGTTAGATATTAGTTGCGGTGATGTATGAAATAAAGTAATCATTCTATTATTATATATATAAATATGAAATAGCTAGGAATATAAAGTAGATGTAAATATATCAAGAATACCTATCATATTAGAGGTAATAATATATCAATATAATATATATCACTACTCATACTTAATAGTCAAGAAAAGAAGAATAAGAAGAATATCAGCACCTAATAATATTACAACATATAACATAACCGATATATTATGAGCGATTTGTGAAAAAGATAAGCTAGACTAATATAGTAAAGCAAATGAGATAATAAAGAAAGTATAAACTCACTAAAGTGAGAGTAGATAAAGCTTGGAGTGATAAAGTATAGTACAGTGACGTAGATGGCCATATATATACTCACGGTCTAAATATGTACTTATTGTATGATATATGTCAACTATATAGCGTACCAACCTCAAACTGCACAATAGTGAGTATTATACTCTACTACCGTATAGTTATCGTATTGATAAGAGTGAGAAAATACCTATATTACAACTGTTAAAATAGGATAAGTTTAATATACACCAAGTTAGTAACTTACGATGTGCGAGCTCAGTGTGAAAGAATCCACGCTCATTTGAGGCGCGAATATTAGAGTTAAAGAAGAGCGTATGAGAGCATTTTCACTAGATGGAGAATATCTCGGTTAAGTAAAGTGACAAAGACTATGAGTAGAGGAGGAGCAGATTAGTCATAAGGAGTGCACTACGTATTGATGCTAGTCTGTTGCACATACTCGACGTTTATGTGATTAGTGAGAGACTAATAACGTGTCGTCGGATGTACTTGTTTTGTTCTCGTGTAGTGATTTCATGCGAACACTACGAGCTAGAGCTCGTGATCTCTCTCCTTTTTTCTGGGAAAGATATACGTTTAGACAGTAGAAACTAGACGCTGCTTCCTCTCATTTAACGATCTCAGAGGGAAAGAGCTCTATAGTATAACGCGAAGAGGGCGTATAGTTAGAATACTCCGAGTTGTTAATAAGCACTTTCGAGCAAGGGACGCGCGAAAGAGTTAGGTGCAGAAAATCGTCCTGAGACGCAGAAGCCCACGTCACTCTCGCGTCACCTAAATAACTTCTGTCTGGAGCGAGAGGTTGCCATTCCCGGGCCACCCGCGTGCTCCTATCCGTCGTAGCGTTTCTCCTATATTCCACTGCATATATATATATATATATAGATTTCTATAAGGAAGTATCATAAACTATTCAAATGTTAGAATATGTATAATACAGTGAGTTATAAATGAGCTCATATATAGTATAATACTACATATACCTAGCTGAGAGAATAGAAGTGAGTGAAGGGTGCCTTATCTATTATATAGACCAGGGGGACAGTAAGGAAAATTAAGAAGGCTCATATAAGAGATATTTGAGCCTTATATACAGTATGAAGTATTTATAAGCAACGGTAAACCATATACTAAGAGCGTATATATAGGATGAGGTAGGTAAAATATTATATATATAATAGTATAAATATATATTTATAAATTATTACTAAGTAATATAGTTTATTAGTGATATATATATATATATATATGAGTGAGAATTACGTATAAATATTATTATTTAGTGAGTGAGGTGAGTACAAAGGCCAGAAAAGATTTGTTCAGTAAGTATAATGTATAATCAAAGTATAGGGTAGGTCAGTACTATATAGTGAGTATAATATACTATATATATCGTATATATTATTACAAATAATATTAATATATATATTAGTATAAATATATAGTATTATGCTCTACTATTATGTGAGTATACTCATATACTAGTATTCACTGAGAAGAATATATATATATATAACCCCTGTATATAACGGTTTCTAGCTAATAATAGTAACTAAATATATTATATATATATATTATATATAATATATAAATATATATATATATATATAAATTTAAATTATAGCTGAAAGAGTGTAATTAGGTAAGTAAATCGAAGATTATTTCACATAACTATCACTTAATAAGCATTTAGTCTATTAAGCCTGAATATGTGATCACTGAGAAAACTAAAAGCACGATCGTGAGTGATAACCGTGATGGAATTTTATGAAGGAGACAAAAGATTTTTGAGTCTCATCATGATAGAATAGGTAATAACATGCTCATCCCAATCAACAGATACAGCTCTCCACTTATATTTAATCGATAAGATAATATAGTCATGTGAAAAGCGTTACCTTCATAGTTACCAAACTTTCAAACCAACACCTAATATTATTATGTTAGTCAGTTAGAAGCTAACTAGCATATGCCTTACCTTCAAATCGGTATATCACCGTTATCATACGTGCAGATATATAAATAATACTCAGCTAGGGCAGGATGTAAGTCACTGTTTGGAGTGAGTGAAAGTATTATAATATAATTTCTCCTTAGCGGATTAATGTTTTCTAAAACTTGATATACGAAATATCTAAAACCTCACCTATGAGAGCGAGCGAAGATTGTAGTATTAGTATATAATATTATATAGTAAGATGAGAAGGATATAGTGTGATGAGTTAAAATCACATATGGATTCAAGTGTTGAGTCTCACAAAGATAATATTTGAGTTTGTAGCTAATCAGTGAGTAATACAGATAGTGTGTATAGTAGTTCTATTATATTTTAGTTATGGCTATTATAATACCAGTAATCGTTAAGTAAATACTGATAATGATAATTACGGTCTATCCTCCCCACCAAATAATACTCAATAATACGTTAATGAGAGGAAACCAAACTATGTATATATACCATATTTACTAATATGTGTGTGCATTATGATATAATGTCCCCCCCTTCCCTCTAAACGAGTTAACTATCCATATCATTAAGGTTTGTATTTGTGAGTAATATTGAGATTTTCATATAATCTACTAAGTTATTTTCGTGAGTGAGTGAGAAGTTAAGTAATAGGTAATCAAAAAAGTAGCATGCTAATATCTGTATTTGTTTAGGATGAGGCAGTATAATCATAAAGTACTAACTATAAGTATATATTTGATAGTAGATAAGGAGATATAGATATTTTTATATAGAACTACATAGTGTGAATCATTATATGAGAAAGTATTGGAGATTTAGTATAGATATATATATAATACTCGAGACTATTATTAATAGAGGATATTATGATTTAAGTTATACATTAAGGCACAATCCTCTACACCCTTATCAATATGAGGAAAATATTATAAAAATATTAATTTAATATAGTTGGATATATTAATACGAATTAAGAGTGAGATTAGAATCTATTTAGCATGTTATGGGTCTAAGTAATTAAGTTAGAGAACTGGTGAAAAAAATAGTGTTAGAGTTAAGATGAAGTGGATATGGTATAAATATATACCATTCACAGATTATCACTAGATTAGAGTGATTAAGCAAGTCCACTTAGATTGTTATATATAAAGTCAATAGAAAGCCCGTCCATGCGCAAATCTACCATCACACTAATTGAATCCTTCATAATTAAAAATACCAATAACATAAATAAAATTATACATGACACAACTCACAAACAGTGAACAAAACCAAATTATGAGAAATGAAGTAGAAAAAATAATTATATCGTTAACGCCAAAAACCTAAATTTAAAAACCTTAAAAATTTTAAAAAATATCAGCTAATATATGCAATAATTTACAGTAAAATATGTAAAAATATTTGTGAAATTATAATCTCAAAGATAAGTTTAAAACAACTCGCACACTCATAAAATTCTTATAACATAAAAAAGAAAAGATAAAATATAACTTATATATTATAGTAATTATGTTTTTAAGAAGGTGGAGAAGTCTATATCTTGATATATATAATTATTAAATTAATAATTAGCTATTGATCATAAATAGGTAATAAGGTGTGATTTATAGTACTATTAAAAATCACCCAAGTTGGAGAAACGCTAATAATCTAAGTTAAATTAAAGATATAAGTCGAGATATATAATAAAATAAACATATATAGAAAACTAAGCTATTATATATATATATATTAGAAAAATATGATTTATTATTGAATACTTAAAGTTTTTTCATATAATTTATATTCTATCCATAAAAGAGTAAGAAGTATCGGCCAAGTATCGTGAGCCATATTAACCAATACTGTGAGAGAGTAAATACCTAGAAACCGTGAGTGAATAACCATATACAAAATAAAGTTATGTCACGAATACTACTTATATATAGTGAATATACTCATAAGATCTATTTAGGTGTATAACATATATATATAAATATATATATATATATATATATATATATATATATCCTCATAATATTAATATAATATTAATTAAATATTATATATAATATAATAATATATTATATTAATTATTATATATAATATATGATATAGTGGTATTAAAACAATATGATTAATATTATATATATATAATTATATATATATATATTAATATATTATATTAATATATTAATTTTTTGTAGGAATTAAATGAAACTTATTTCCGCTCTTCTTTTATATTTATTATATGTGAAAAATCCCTATAGTTATGCCAGATGTGAGTATTATTAAGAATTGTCATATACTAATATTATTTATAATTTTATATATATTTATTTATCACATCATCTCTAATATATATAATCTATTATTATATATTATATCATTTAAAATTATTATTAAAAAATAACCAAAAGTCCTAGCAATAGGGTGAGCTTTGTCGAGAGTCCTGTAAATGACTCAAGATCCTATTTGGTCAGGAAGTGCTTTAGATTGGTGACTAGCTGTATAGTGTTCGACTAAGCAGCTCGCACGTTTATGTTATAAACTATCACTACCGGGAGCGATGGTGTGATATTTGTGGTTGTTAGAGAAAAAATCTCACTCCATTTTGTAAGGTTTAGAACTTGCTTTGTATAGTGAAACGATGTAATTTTGAGTACTCTCAAATTATATAATGTTAATAGGGAATATTATTTATAGAAATTCACTATTCTGTGTGAATTCAAACTTCTCTTATCTCTTCGTAGACGAATTGTGAGTGCAATCCCAGTCCTTATTGCCGCGCGGCTTCTACTGTGATTATGTTCTGCAATTTGGTCTCAGTATATTATTTGTGTGTGTGAGCCGAGATTGTGTCGGTTGTAGTGATATGTTAATTTCTCGAGTCGCGTCTCGATGCGAGCTTTTATCCATAGTATTATGCAATCTACCTCAATACCCCAGGGAGAGAGAATTCACTTCGTGAGAGAGATGTTCTATACATATACGAGATTGACATAGATTCAGTCATTCTTACTCGAGATATTCATAATCTATGAGAAATGCAATCTGACTCGAGAAACCACATATAAACACAATAATAGACGAAGTTCTATATTATTACTTATGATCACAACACTTTGACTTATGCTATTTTGCTCGCGCAAATCTTAGCATAAAGTAGGTACATAAATGTAAAATTTTTTACAAAAGTTAATGGAGTGCTACTTATTTCCTGCGCTACACACTCACACTGAGAGTGAAGCTCGCGAGAAAGCGATTCATATTCTAAAAAATCACCTTAGTTCAGAGGTATTATGAAAACCCACCTCCAACCCCACTTACATACACTGGTATTCCGCCCACACATGTAACACAAAAATAGCTGCTCTCACCACCTATATTTACGTGGCTTTTAAAATCCTGTTTCTCCGACTTATATATGAAACAAGAAAACTTAATCTCATAAAACACATACTTTCCTAAAAAGCTTAAATACCCTTCTTACATAATTCACAAAGCCAGCTTATAAAAATGCGAAAGGAAAATATTACCAAACAAACCCGACCAAACCACTACAAAAAAGACATACAATCCCCATACCCAACATCAAAACACACATAATATAAATAACCTCATCACCTCAGCACATACAACTTAGTACCATCCAATAAATATCCTATCAAAAAAGTCTAAACCTCCAAATCAAAAATAAAAAAACCCCCCTTGCTTATACAAAATCCCCCTGCTACTCTTGCAATAGAAACTACTACGGTGAAAACAATAGATTTCAAAAGGCGAAAATATCAACATAAGGAATATGACCTCCTCAACACGAAGAAAATTCAGACTCTAACACAACTAATCTACCCACAAAACAACACAATCACCAAAATAAACATCAATAATATGTGTCTATCATCAGAAATATACATAATACAAATATAAAGGAAAAATTACGGAAGCCTTCTGTATTTACAACTTCCCCAAACTTTAATAGAAGCCGCCCTGGAGAAATTGCAGTAAAATTGATCCTATACAAAACCTAATAATGCCAAATCCCTCCTTTTACAAAAGTCTAAAACTCAACGGCCAACCAAACACACAAATCAGGGAGGATAGTTTAACAAACTCAGCCATCACGAAGCAGTCCCATCTAAGCATTTGAAATAGGTCTGTTTTCAGACGATAAAGCATCTGCTAGGCTTGTTTTTTTATTTTAATGTATTATATATAAAGTTTTAAAGTGATGTGAAAAATTAAAAATATTTAAATGTATGCAATTCATAATACCATTCTGCCAACTAAAGGGATTTTTTTCAACATATATATATATATATTATATATATAATATAATATATAATATATATATATATATATATAGGTATATTAAATATATATATATATATATATATATATATATAATATATATATTATATATATAATATATATGCTTATCAGATATTCATATGGCTCTGTTTTAATATTATGTCAATAGAAATTTAAGATAACTAAAATACATATTAACTTCAATGGCCAACCATTAGTCTATTTTATGTCCCGAAGACCATAAGTAGACAATAACTTTTGAAAGGGCAAAATTAGGGTGAGTTATTTTTGCATTTAAATATAATCGATTGCGAGAAAAATACTTCTATTAATAGTCTGTTAACACTCCGGAGATGATTCATATAATAGCAGTTTAATAGTTATTTTGAGTATATTCTTTGAACAACTACATATAATAAGAGATGGAGTCTTAATTATATGATTTTAATATATATATATCATAGAAAATATTAAAAGGTTAGCATTTAAATACACTCAAGGCCTATATATATTGGTTTATATATCTACGTATTAGTACTAATAAATCATAACATAATACAAACATAATTTAAATAATTGCATATAATAATAATACAAGATGATTATTAAAATTATAAGCTAATATATTCTATATTGATATAAATAACATAATTTGAGAGTATTAATATCTCACAAAAGTTAAGTATGAGTAGTAGTGGACACATCTAGTGAGGATCGACCATTGTAATATACTTTAGTGATGAACATAAGTAGTTACCAGTATGTAATAAGGCGTTCTATGTATCTCAGCCATTAAAAAGGCACTTGACACCAGAACTGCGCACGTAAAATATTTCTCAAGAAACACGAGCTGTAGTGGATCAAGTAGAGAAGACGAGTTGGCGTAGTACATTCTAGTGAGGTAGGGAGGATCGAATTTAGTAGTTGTCGCGTCTTCAGGGTGGATACCGTAGGAGTGTGATGACTAGAAGGAGGAATCTCTGTTCTCTATTTCTGAAAAAAATTTCTTCATACATTAAATCGGGATACGTATCCTCAGAACCAATTTAGGTTATATATCTTATATCAGGAATCTCAACAGAGTTCGTTTAAGTTAGGTGAATACACTAAATGAATGAGAAATATTTCCTGCGGTCTGACTCAATGAGACAAATCTTAATATAGTGAGGACAAAGAAGAAATACCATTGAGGAGCAAGTAAATGGAATGTACAATATTGTTGAGGCGGGAAGTTTGCTGTGAAATTTAGGGTCTTCATTTGATAGAATTTCTTCATATATATCACTGGATCACATCAGTGAGAAGCCGGTGTCCGAACAGAAGCCATTTTAAATTCCGCGACATTAGTAATCCCTAGAGCTTCGTAGAGTGGACGAATCGCGAAAAATGATTCTTCTGAACTCCCTCATCACAAGCGGCGAAGACATTAAAAGATGATCGACAGCAGTTCTATAATATGGAATGCACCAAGATTAGAAAGAGAGAGAGATTGCTATTGGAATGGTCAAAATTGAACCAACTGAATCCCCCTCGAACTGTGATGTGTGATAGAAGAAACAAGAATAGTTATATGAAAGTGGATCAATAGAATGATGAAGGAAGTCTAAACATATTTAGAAATAGAATAAATGAAATCAGTGATCTAAACCTAATTGTTTTCGTTGCCTTGAGTCCGTCTATCTTTGAGAACCATTCGGAGTGTGTGTGCGTGATAAAGGGAGAATATTATAGAGATATATTAAATTTATGTGGTTAGTTTGTGCTGTTATTTTGTCGATTTTGATTTATGTTGGTTGTATTCTTTAAGTAAAAGGAGTGAAATCAAGAAGGCTTGAATTGGAGAGTTCGCTGCGGGGTGTGTCCATAAGTCTCTGCAAGTTGCACAAAAGTAAAATTAGATAAAGGTGTTGACAGGCACTAAAGAGTGGCTAATAGGTTGGGTGGAGCTTCCTTTTAGAGCAAGCACTCACGTCACACCTATATACCAGAGATGGTAATTTAAAATCCATTTGGTTGAACACACTTTTAATTTCTAATCATAAAGAAGGAAGAGTGGAAAATATTTCCCACAAAGAATGAGAAAAATGATAAATGTGAGATAAAATAAAAGTCCCTAATACACGTGTTTTGTGATTAAACTTTGCACGCACTCCGTGTGATGTATACACACGCAATTGTTAGTCACAGGCCTTTTTCCAAAGCGCGATTATTATTTTTGGGCGAGCCTCTAATATTGCTGGGGCTTAAACACAGTAGCAGAAGGAGAAGGATTAGATGTCATTGTGGCACTTTTAAATATTTATGTGTTTGGTTTGAAGAATTGGAGGCTACTTGTATAGCACTGTATGGTATGGGTGAGCCTATAGAAGCCCGTTATGATTAGAAATCCTTAGAAGGTAGTTGTATGAACATAAATGGAGTCATTTACAAATCTCGTAGCGAGCAAGGGAAGCGGAGATCTCTCGTGTGAGAAGAGTGAGTATCCTATAAAGATAGCTATGAAAGAATAATATGATGTCTCTCAGCCTTAGCAAATGGTCTTTAAATAATTTGGAGGTGTACTTGACTGAGAATGAGACTATAACAAAAGGAAGAGAGGGAAGGAGAGTGGCGGTTGAACACCTATACTTTTCACTTGTGAGAGAACGTGAATGCTATTGCGTGAAAAATGAAGTGTCGGCTTCGGCGCGCGAGAGCACATCTTGTGGCCGGGATAAGAGGCTCCTACAGAGAAAAAGAGCAATAGGATGAAGAAATTCACAAATTTCTATGTGACACACAGAGAAGTAACTGGAGATGCCTATAGAAAGAAAGAGGTGTTGTGTAAATGAGGAGATATAAAAAAGTATTATATACTGAATGAGAGATCATATAGGAGTGAGATCTATGAATGATAGTAGGTTGTTACTGTATATGAGAGGTCTAACCTGACAGACTATTATTGAATAGGAAGGTCTGTATCACCAAGATGAGGAATGAGTATGGTAAATTATAAATATTAATATTAAAACTATATAATATATATATATATTAATATATATATATTAAAATTATATATATTTATTAATATATATATAATATATTATATATATATATAATAATATAATTAATTATTATTATATTAAATATTATAATATATTATATATATATATATATAGATATATATAATTTAATTAATATATAATATATCACGTATAATTAATTATATATATTAATTATATATATATTAAATTATTATATATATTATAATATATATATATATATAATATATATATTATTATAATAATATATATATATATTAATATATATATATATATATATATATATATATATTATAATATATATATATATATATATATATATTAATAATACTTAATAATATATATTATATATATAATTAATATATTAATAATATATATATATATATATTATTATATAATATATTATATATTAATTAATATATTAATAAATATATATACTATATATATATTAATATATATATATATATATTAAATATATATAATATTATATATATTATATAATTAATATATATATATAATATATATTTAATATATATATTATATCATATTATATTAAATTATATATATATATATAATTAATTATATGATATAATATATGTATTATATATTAAATATTATATATATATATATATATATATAAATATTATATATATATTATATATATTATATAATATATATAATATATATTATATATATATTATATAATATATATATATATATATATTAAGTATATTAAATATATATATATATATTATAATTATATATATTATAATATATATGTATAATTATATATATTAATATTATAATAAGTTATATATTATATTATATATATATATATTAATTTATTATATGTAATTAATATTATATATATTATATAAATATATTTTTTTATTATTGTAACTCACTGCGGAATATGACCTTTATGAATACACACTCAAAAGTCACTTTTTAATTTAAAAATATTAATTAACATATAAAATCTCAGAGTGTTACTAACAATTACAATACAAATACACACAATTAACACACATATTTTATTATATTTATTACATATATTAATTTATGATATATATATATATATATTAATATTATATATATAATATATATTATATATATAAATATATATGAAATCTATCAAAGGGGCGTAATTAACATACGTAGTATAGGTATTGAAAGGTTAAAGCTCCTATATCCGATTATCATAATATATTTATTATTTTATAGTTATTTAATTTATGTAAAATTATTAATATTAATAAAATTATATAAATGGTAGAATAGTTAATTCAATATCAATTATATATTCAATAATTTTAATTTATCTTAAAAAGTGATAAAATAAAAAAACTAGATTTATTATAAATAATTATATAATATAAATTTAAAGAAAACAACTACATTAGCAATTATAACAATTATATAATAACTAAAATTATGGAGATCCCTTCCCAAAAGCATTTATATGCCTTATTCCTACTTCATGATTATTCTTAAGAAGTATTATAATAAAATATTATTTAAAGCTATTTCGGATTTACAGTAAGATTTTACTAAATTAATTTATATATATATATAATATATATATATATATATTACATAATTATATAATAATATATATATATATTATATAGGGCCTCAAGTGTCAAAACTATATATTATATAATTATATTATAACTATATTGCTGTATACGAGAAGAGAAAAATGATATTTAATACAGGTGAGTGATGATCCTCCAACGAGCGGGAAAGAATTAATAAATATATAAATTGTTCAGGCAATTTTCAATTGATTTGGAGGGTGTACGATAAACCGTACGAAGTATTAAGTTAATGAAAATGACAGAGGAGAAATTTTCATAAATATTATAATTTAAAAATCTCAACAAAAGTAAAAAGGAATTGATATCATATATCACTCATACTTATCTTCTCTATATTTTTTTTGCGCAACTTACCAACACGTTGTTAGCTCCTTTATCAAAATGTAGTAAGTCTTATAACCAATTTTCATTCTCTCTAATACATTAAAATTATATTGTGAGATTAAGATAATGTATATCATTG
>JABUQX010056710.1:30000-35000 GCA_015478945.1 Trachelipus rathkii
ATGGTATATGGAGTTATACTAATTAAATTTTATTATGAAGAGGCGATATTTTTACTATAGTGACTTGTCAGAGGAGGAAGTTAAAAATTAGTTTGTCTCTAATAAGTATTTCATATACAACGCAGAGAGTATATTTCGCGGATCAATATTGAGAGAGAGAGAAGAATTCTTGTATTTTGAATTTCATATATTGATCTCGCACGAGTATATGTAAAAATATACTATCAAATCCTCATATTACTGAATCTAAAATTACATTTAATAATTATATTATTATACTAATAAAGTTGTTTATTGTTTTATTATATTATATTTATTTTTATTATTTACCTATATAAAGATTTTTACTTAATATAATATATATATAAACATTATATAGTGCCTAGTATATTATTTTTTTTTCTTTATAGGCCTATTATATATATATATAATATAATAAATATATATTATATATATATTATATATTATATATTATCATATAGAAATAATTATTTTATAATTATATATATAAAATCATTATATTATAATATTATTAGTTCACTTAGGTAATGCATATTATATTATCTATAATATATATATAACCTATATAAAAATATTATTATAATATATAATATATTAACAAAATATCACTCCAGCTTAAGCCTGAGTTATCATATAGAAACAGATTTTCTTCAAATAATTCTATAAGTATGTGATATATTATATATGCTCCCTTTATTTTTAGCTTAGAAATATAGAGCTTCTCGAGTGTATATTATATAAAATTTTTTTAGAGTCTTATATAATGAGTAGCTATAATAACTTTATATACAATATTAGCACAAAAAGTCAGCCAAAGAATCGCTGTATATATTGTAATAATTATCAATTTTTTTCAAATAATTTTTATATACCACAAAATGAGCGGGCCACGGTCTGCAGCTCACATCAGGAGAGTTATTGTGCAGGCGCTACCAATCATTTTAGACAGTGGTTTACTAAACGACACTCTGAATTTATAGTTTTTATATATTTTATTTATATTTTGTAATGTATCTTTATTTATTTGTTATCTATTATTTTCTCTACAGGTATGTGCTAATGAAACACTCGAGTTTTTAACTTAAAAAAATTAAAATAAACATTTATTTTATTTATATTACTTAATTTCTTAGTATCCACAAAATTAAATATCTTTGTAGTAGTGCTACTAAATTACTCAATAAACAAAACTAGACTATTAGAAAATAATTTTAGTTAATCATATATTTAGAAATTTATTTTGAGAGTTTGAAAGAAAACGTTTTGTTATAATTAGAACTGACGTGAGTACACCCTCGTAAGTATATTATATTAAGTTTTAATAGTATTGAGTACTAGGGATAATTAAATTTATTAGATCTAGCTGTTATGATATACATACTAGTGATTCAGGTAACCTAGTGATGCAACACAAATATATATATTATATAGAGTGAGTTATAAGTGTTTATATATTTTATATGTCATTATTTCATATGTATATTCTTATTGTGCGAGTGATAACTCGCTCTGACTCCGTGCTCTCTCTTATGACGCGTCGGTCTCTCACATGACAATCAGAGTGGAGTGCTGTTACATAAGGATCCCACTCTCTGAATATCGTGCCGGCTCGTGATATCGTGAGAGATGCGCACTCACTGTAATTAGTTGGTCAGTACTTAGTATCACGATGCTAGAGGAGAGGAGAGATGAGGAGGAGAGAGATGGAAGTAAGTTTCTCTGTCGAGTATAAGTTTTCTGTTATGTATACACAGTTTGTGTATATATTATTATATATATATATATATATATATATATTAGTATAATATATAGTATATCATATCCTAAATGTTGGTGGAGGTATCAGCTCAAGTTCTTGTATCGTTTCGATTACGACTCCAATCACACATGTCACTTCTCTTTCGTGAGAGTGTAATAGCTTCGAGTGAGAGAGGTGAGCATTATTGATGTGAGTGCCACTTCTGCCTCACTCCCTTCTAGGGAGTGAGCGTGCTAGTATATTCTATAGATGATGAGTGATGACTGATATTTTTATATGCTGCACGTGAGACCGCAACTAACTTGAGGCGAACGCACTCTCCCTCATGAATATATTATTGTATATATATATATATCGACATTACACTCATTAGTGTGTGTCCTATACACGGAGGGGGGTGTTATACCCTAAAAAGTTGATCATAACGAAATTCGCAGATGGACCAGACGCAGGCAATTTAAAGTGAGGAAGGTCAAATTCAGAAGAAACACAGAAGAGGGAAGAGAATTTCACAGAACAGAGATGGCAGGAAAGAAAGAAGCACCGCAGTGTACTAGTCTGTTGTTACTAATATTAACACAAAATTCCTGTGGTGACACAGCACCCCTTGTGATACGAGGGCGTCGTAAAGGTGGTGGGACGCAAGTTCCCTCGAGCACTTGCGGCTGCGGCATCTATAAAAAAGTGATAAAGCACCAACATCGCTCCGCAGAGTTAGAGGGTCAAGTGAACTGGAAAGCATAGAACAACTTGTTAGCCTTTTGGCATTTAACTAGACCCTGTCCAAAAGCCGAGTGAAACCAGAGCCCCTCCAGATATGGGAGCAGTACCCCATACAAGGCCGGATGAGACCCTTTATAGCTGGAGTAACTGAGAAGAAGAAAAAAAGTCTCGCAGTCTAAACAGAACTCTCAGTTTTTTTGAGTCTGCCCTAGCAACCGTTGTGATGTGAGGCTTCCAAGGCATTTTATGTTTATGTTAAGGCCAAGAATGTTTATATTGTCAACAGTAGAGGGAGCTTTGTAGAAGTTATGTTTTTAAAGAATTGAATTTCACAAGGTTCAGACGACCTCACCTGGAAATTCCATCCAGGTCAGCGAGAATAGAGTCGGAAAGATTAAGACTAGAGGCAATTCTAGAAGTAAAAGAGGGAGCATGAAGAATGAATGGTCTAGTCATCGGCATATGAGTGGATAGAGGTAAATGTGCAGGTGAAGAGATCATTAAGGAAAACAGGAATAATAAAGGAGATAAGACTGAACTCTAAGGAACACCACTATTGACAGAAAAAGAAGAAGTCGCATCATAAATAAGCAAAAAGAAGGAGGGGAGCTTGGAGAGCAGTGACTCGTGCCATACCCGGTCAAATGCTTTGGATTTGTTACACGCCACCAGGCAATTCTCTCTATAGTTCTTAAGGACGGAACACCATAAATCTATTAGATAGGAAAGTATATCGCCAGTAGACCTCGAACATCGAAAGCCGTACTGACGATAATAAAAAAGGGAATGAGATTCCAGATGATTTAAGAAATTAGAGGTGAGAAGGGTTTCAAACATCTTAGATAGAATTCAAGTGAGAGCTATAGGGCGATAGTTAGAAGAATCAGAGCGGCTTCCTTTTTTTGGAATATGTTGGACATATGCGTGCTTCCAACACTGAGGGAAAGTGCTAGTATTGTGGCATGTACGAAGAGCCGGGTCAGCAAAGGAAGCACACTCCCTTAATTCTCGGGAAGGAATGCCATCCGGGTCACCCACCTTCCTTACCTTAATAGATTTTAGGAGCCCATGCACCCGATCAAATGTAATCACAGGCAAAGGTATAGGACATCTGAAAGGAGAAGGAGGAGGAAGACGAATGCCAAAATCGTCCAGGGTTGAGTTAGAGGCTGAAGAAATTAGCCTTTTCAGTTGGACAATTAGTAACAGAACCATCAGAGCGAATAAGAGGAGGAAAGGATGATTTACAGAAGTTGCTAGAGATGTTTTAGGCAAGAGGCCAGAAAGATTTGTCAGTAGGAGAACCAAGGAGGTCACCGCACTTTTCGTTTAATGAGAGTCCGCTTTGCTCTTCGAACAGTATTCCTGCAACGATTTCTGACTGAATGAAAATTAGCGACACTGATAGGAGAACGAAAATTTTTCCACTCTAGCCTGAATGGCCAGAAAACAAGCACGATTGAACCATGGATTTAGAGGAGAGAAAGATTTAGTCGAAGAAGAAATGAACCTGATTATCACATCAACAATTACAGTTTCTACCTTATCGACAGAAGCTGAAGCGTCTTCAGAAACAAATCAGTCACTCCAATCCCCAGGAAAAAATTCCTATAGGATCCCATCCATTCCTATCTTAATTAAGATAGGAATGGATGGGATCCTATAGGAATTGTTTTCTGGGTAATAGTTATCATAGAAACGACGCAAGACCCCCCCCCCCTCCCAATCAGCCCGATTAAAATACCAAAAAAACGCATAGGACAGGATGGAGCTGTTGGAGAGAAAGTATCAAAATTAAGAAATATAAGGTTATGGTCAGATTTACTAATATGAGAGAAGGTTGTGTATTTACAGAGAGAAGGAACAGGGGTGAAACGTAGGTCAAGTGTGTTCAAGAATTGGTTGGGACGATCCGGAATGTGAGTAGGTTCTTTAATTAGTTGCTCCAGATAGTTGAGAACACTGAATAGCCTAGCCTCCTCCCCACCTAAAACAGTTTGATAGGACCTCAGCCATTCAGTGTTATGTACATTGAAATCCCCTAAATAGAGGACCTCAGTATTTGGATGAGAAGATATAACTGTCTCGTGAGAAGTTGTAAGATATTCAAAAAAGTCATGAAAATTCGTTCTGTTAGGAGAACAGTAGCAGAAGCACAAGATTATTGTAGTAGAAGGAAGAAAGATTTTAAGCCACAGAACATCGAAGTTAGGAGATTCGAGATTTTCGAGACGTGTTACAAGAGTATTAATGTTTACATAGGCATACACTCCACCCTTCAGACGGAAATTATGAAATAAGTTATAATTGAATATATTAAACGAGTTAGACTGTTAGAGGATGAATTCTTAGCCATTTGGGTCTCAGACAAGAGCAAAATATTAAGGTTGGAGTTAGAGAGGTGGTATTGAACGGATGCAGAGTTGGAGTATAGGTCACGGATGTTGGTAAAATCAATAGAAAACCCGCGTCTGCTCAAATCTGCCATCATACACGC
>JABUQX010056711.1:2500-12747 GCA_015478945.1 Trachelipus rathkii
TTTCTCTCCCAATACCGGTTTTAGTTTTTATTCAACGTACAAGGAACAGATTAGACCATTGAGATAGAATGAAAATGAGAATATGGGGGAATATAAAATAAAGTGTGGGAACTGCAGCAAAATATATGTAGAAGAGATAATAGACTTAAATAGAAGAAAATATCAACATTCTTATAGTATTAATTAAGATAGATCACCAGAATAAGGCTCTCTCAAATCATAGAAGAACTGAAGATCATTTAACAAATATAAATAACTTTTCTCTAATTACTCCTAATAAAGACAGCTACAAAAAAAGTTATTAGAATCTTTTATTATTAATAATATCGAAAATATGAATGTTAACAGGGAAACTTTTTGCTTAGATTCTTTGATAAATAATATATTAAAAGACATTTATTCGTTTAAAAAGACACTTTTGGCTACATCTGACTGATTTTCGACATGTTGCCAGATTTATGTTTCTCTCTAGTATTTAGTTTCACTTTTTCTGTTACTTTATCTTTTAATTCACTTTAATAAGGATGTCTGGTTACGACATCGAAAGCTCTGGAATTTTAATTAGGTTAATTAATATTTTTCTTTTTCTGCTATGTTTTTACTTAAATTATAATGTTTTATTGCTTTTATGTAGGTTTATTAATTGTATTTAGATATTAACTTTTTATTAGTTTTTTGCAGGAATTATTTTGAAATTAAAATTTTACGTACATATTTTGTTGCTGTTTATGCATACTACTTATTTATATATAATATATATATATATAACTAATATAAGTACTATTACTATATAATAATCAATACAGTACTATAAGATAGTTTCATTTGAAAACACTTGGAATATTTTGTATAAACAGAATTTTAAGGATAAAATTTTCAATTTCTGATATAGATTATAATAATCTAATATACTAGTATAGATAATAGAGCGTAGTCAAAAACTCTGCGACAAACTCCAGGAGGGCTGATAGAGCAAAACAATAGCAACATTTAAATTGTTAAATAACCTTGTTGCTAGACGCTACAAGCTCGTTTTCAAAAGATACGTACAATTAAGGGTACCTCACTAGTTTAAGACTATGCATGCTGCACGCGCGAACATAAAATAATCGTTACCGACGATTTGAGGTGAACTCAATTTTAATTGTGTGCGAACTGTCGTACATGTGTGTACGCTCTAACGTCCCTTACCGTAAACAACGTGCAATACCTTATAACCTTGCCCAATTTATGCGTGATTCAGAGACAGTTGTAGCATCGATACGCGAAGGATAGCT
This sequence comes from Trachelipus rathkii, assembly GCA_015478945.1. NCBI lineage: Eukaryota > Metazoa > Arthropoda > Malacostraca > Isopoda > Trachelipodidae > Trachelipus > Trachelipus rathkii. The sequence goes on from JABUQX010056711.1 coordinate 3,778, forward strand.
TGACAACCTCTTCCCGAGATTAAACCACATGATAATTTGTTAACGAGCAAAAAAACCGCGCGAACGGAAATGAACGAAGAGGGCACGCATGTACCGGAAAAACGGTTTCCACAACAGGTGCGCTCTTCGTCCCATAAACCGTACGCAAAGCCACCCGTAACACCTTATATCATGCCGACCGACAGACCCGACTTAACTCGGAACGAGATGTAGTAAATCCATTCGTAATCAGATGAGCCTACACTAGTACTGAATAACGAATAATTGGCAAAGTTAAAGGTATTGCCACGGTTTAACGAAAGCGACTAAAGACGTAACACACAGAATGTACGGCACAAAACACAATTAAAAATGAGTAAACCTAACATTAGTCGAGGTCATAATCCTACATCCGAACGCGAAATCACACAACAAAACAGACAGTTACCCTCAATCGTCCGTAATTTGAACGACAGCGTCACTTACAACAATAGGTTATTTAACACAATAAATTTTCCTATATCGTTGCTCCTATCAGCCTCATGAGCTTACGTCGCAGAGGTATGATTCACGTAATAATATAATATATATAGATATAAATACAATATATTATATAATATATACATAATCTATATATAGCTAATTAATTACTATTATATATATAATAATATATATATATATATTAATGATATAATATATAATAATATATATGATATAATAGTAACAATATACTAGTCAATGAACATAATACTATATACTATAATATATATATATATAATATAATTATAATAATATATATATAGAATATAAAATATATATATTATATATAATAAATAATATTGTATAATAATATAATATCAATATGTAATATATATATATAATTATATAATATATAAATAGATAGTATATTATATATAATATATATATTATAATATATAATATATATATAGTATATATATATAAAATGTATTATATAAAATAATAATAATAATATATATACTATCCACATAATAATCTATAATATATAATATATATTATATAATATTATATATAAATTAAATATAAATATAGTTATATATATATAATAAAATTATAATAGTAATATATATATAATATACATAAATTATATATATATATAACATAAATAAAATATAGTATATATATATATATATATATAATAAATATATATATATAAATATGAATATACATATACTAAGTAATATATAATATATATTATAAAATAGATTATATATAATATAAATATAGTATATATATATATATACTGAATATATATATATATATATATATAGTATAAATAATAATATATATAGTATAGTATTATAATATATAATATATATATATATTATACTATATATATAATATATATAATATATTATATATATATATATATATATAATATATATATATATATATATATATATATATATTATATATATAATATATATATATATATATATTAGATGAAATTCAAAGGATTTTACAAAAATGATACAAAGTCGAATTCGCCTCTTTTACCACTGTGTGTCGGTGAAACTATACTACCTTCATTCTTTATTGGTCAATGTGTCAGAAGCCACCCGGCTGAGTGGACTGGCATGGTTGTTACGCATGTTTGTACGCTGACATCCGGTGAATTTCCAGATAACTAAAAATATAGAACAGCAAATGGTCATTCTATTCATGGAAATATTCATGAGAAGTGCAGTAGCCGTTTTGGAATTGACTCGAAGAGTGTTTTTATGTATAATGACTCTAAAATTTTAAGTTCTTTCTCATTAGAAGCATGTTGGAGAATATAAAAGTTTTGGATGGATATAATATGTTTAGTAAGATCGGAATGATCTCTGATAACTTAATTCTCTTGTTGGGAAATAAGAAGTTAGTACAAACGAAAAGGCCCATGTGCTTGAAGATTCCCATCTTAAGCAGTAGACTAGTTTGACCCACTTTGTCAAAATACAATCGAAACAGCAGAAATTACTATGCCTATTATTGGAATGGATTTTCTTCACAATTTTGGTCTCCTAATTGACTGTAGGACAAAAAAATGCAAGACTACTTATACGACTCGTTCGGCTCACGTCTGAAAAAACCTCGAGGAAGTACAAATCTCTTCACGCTTGCAACTCAAGTGAAATCTCCAAACTTTAACTTCACTCCTACAGATTCCCCTCCTTAATTTCACTATAGATACGCAAACCAATCTAGTAATTAAAGATAATGGACCAAAACACCTTCTCAAACAGACCTGCTGACTTTCAAAAAAAAAAAATACCCCCCAAGATTTTTTGCCCAAAAAGGGGGGGAAAGGGCTCGCGATTACCTAGACGACAAGTTAAAAAGCGGCAAAAGCATGATGAATTCTTCTAAAAAAAGTGAATAATCATAAGCCAAAGTACAATCTGCATCGCGCGATCTCCTTCTACCACTCGTGACCTGAAATAAAATCACCTGAAGAACATGGAGAGAGATGATCGCCCCGTAATCAATGCCTGCTATGGGCCGAGAGGGCGCCTTCAGAGCCCCTCCTGGACAGTTATTGTTAACTGAGACATAGAGACAATGCAACTAATGATATCCAACAGCACAACAGAGTCTACCTACACTATCTTATCCATACTTCCTTCGACTAGTCATACGACAACATCACACACTCAAATCGTACGAAAATGGAACCCTATCAGAAAAAGCAACTCACCAAATACTACACATGTCGACAGTAAATTATAGAATATAAACTAGCATAATCCACTCCGATATGAGTGTACTTATATATAATAATTTTTAAATATATAATGCCTTTTGTAGTTATACAAAAGAATAAATGTACCTACAGTAGTACTAATATATATAAACTAATTTTAAAAAATGAATAAAACCAGACTTACCACTCTCAGATATCTACCCTTATCGAATTTTATCTATTAGATGATTGTCTATCATTTATCTACGATCCAAAGCTTAAACATTAAATAAATTATCCTAGAAAAACAATTTAAATAGTCTCCTCCAAGAAAATGGTTTTAAATCTCTTTAAAAAAAATGTGAGATAAACCATAATCTTCTAAACTCAATTCTCTGCTTTAACACCGTTTATCTTAAAAAAGTACCATATGCTCCAACCCAGAAAATGTAAAAAATACTATCTCTAAACTTATCACTCAGTACGAGATACACTTACTGAGTTATAAGATACTATCAGTATAAGATTTAATTATCCTATGTAGCCTATATCTATGATTTCACCATTATCTGATAAAAGCTAGTTCTACCCCAGGTATAACTTCTTTAATAGGACTCACTCACAAAAAAATATAGTGACAGTTATTTATAAACTAGAATCATAAAGAACATTACTATTCAAAATGCTCATATATACTATCAGTACACTATACTTATGTACATTTACCTAATGTATCTCATTTACATAATGGCAACTAGACAGTCAGTTAAGAACTTACATACTGAGTATAAGTAGACATTACATCAAGATAGATACTGTAATGGATCATACCTGATTTACTATATTGAACTTCAAAACAGCAAAGAAAGCAAGCTCATAGATCCCAAAAATATAAAGAATTCTTGTATTTCGACACACTAGCCTGATCTCAATTTTGAACTTCTAAGTCACATTTATTAAATATATATTATATAAGTAAGGAAGACTGTTTATATATCATCAGCTATATACACATATTCATCAAAACCTCTTAGTTTGCCTTACGTTGTTCTATTCCAAAAATCTCATCAAAAAGTGACCGTCAAACAATACGAACTATATCATCTATACTTAGTACTAATACAGAATATAATAATTTTTATCTAGAAGTATAATATATATTATAATATATACTATATCAGAAGGAGACGTATACATAATATGTATGATGAGTAATACTCACGACTTTTTTCAATACTGATCTTATCTATGAATAGTTGATGTATGCTCGATTGCCTGCAAAAAAAGCTCGTCATTCAAAGTGAGAAAAAAGATAAGGCAAAATGGCTGGAGTGGATAAAACGTTATTACATCATAATAACCCTATCATACAGATACAAACCTCAAAATAATATAATTATAATATATATATTGAGTGAGATATACTACATCTTACTGCTTTCCCAGACAAAAATGTTGCAAATATCTTACCAGACTCGACATTTAAAAGTATTTAAAATATAACCTAGAGTGCAATCAGTTCTCATATAAGAGTACATACAAAGTACTAAATCACCCTGTATCAAGAATAAATACATATTTATGCTGTTATAGGATCGTGACTTATTAAGTCATTTTGTACGCTACTTGTAAGTCAATAATATGACCAGCGTCTAAAAGTCCATCGTCTATTATACAAAATACAACGTCACTACTATTAGAAATTCCGCATTCAAGTATACTAAAAATACAGTTCAATATTAATAAGAACTAATCTTGAGATGGTATCCTTTTACACCTTTCAATGACAATATATTATGATCTAACTCTACAAGTTTTGAGCTATATTATCCTAGCATACGACACGAAATACAACAATAAAATGGCCTGAAGCCTTCCCCAATACATAAAAACGACCCGCACAAAGGCTGTATTATTATATAGTCATTTTAAAATGGCAAGTGTTATATTCCTATAGATACCACTGGGCCAGTTCAATTTCCCGGTTTATAGTGATTTTGAACGAAGGGTCCACCGTGCAACCCTAGAAAACTAGGTTACAAACTCCAGTAATAACAGTTCGTACAGTGCAACATATAAAATAGAAATAAGCTATTCTTCGTTGCATTCAGCATAGCGAATACAATTCTCATTCGACACACAACTCTTAAAAAATATAAATCCCTGATATTTAATTTACGAATATTTATTTTAACCATACACACCTCTTACATATTCAAGAGTATCATATGCTCTATATGTGCAGACCATAAGAAAAACTGGCTGCTAACGTTTCAGACTGCGAACTTCTGACAATGTATATCCGTGTCACGATATAGGATTCACAAACGATTCCAGAGAGCACATAATGGCGTCACATTTGAAAAGAATTATCTGCGGAGAAAAAAATACCCACTCTTTAGTTCTTATCTCTTTGAACATGAATACGCAAATCTTTCTCTAAATAAACATCCACTAAATAAATGAGATTGCTTTCTATGATCTTACTGAAGGAAAAGTTGGAACAGCAGAGGAGACGGAAATAGGACTTATATACACAGACTCATACGTTCAGCAACTCTCTCTCCACGTGCTTCATTATGCCGGAAAGAAGCTACAACAAAACTGTACACGCAGGTCCCTATAGCAATCTGAAATATGTGTACAGCGAACGCTTTCAGGAAGCTCTATTGATTCCTTCTGTAAAACTCCTTCAACGAATAACACATTGTTTCAATAACTCTGATAAATAAGAAAAATACTATCAAACAATTCTAAGTAGTCAATCTGCCTCGGACACACCCGGCTTCTCATTCGAACCGGACACCTACTCTAACCACCGACTCGTTGGAATTATTTCTCAAATATAGATGACCACTTAGTGATACTTTTTCCAAAATTTCATACTGAAATTCTATTATATTGTTATAGAAACATGCGATATCTCTCATACTTGTTATCTCTTAATTTGATCTTCTTGTGAGAATTTCCATGAGCTACTTAAAAAGTCTCATCTAGTATCAAAATTCCTAATGATCTAAATAGATATTTCTCTTGATGATCCTGATGTCTCGGATGTCCCTGACTTTCTTTATGATACATGCCTGACCTCTTCGAGGAACCCTTATGATAAGACCTCTGAGCAATGACCCTATATCCTGATGTCGCTGTACCACACGCCTGAAATGTCCTTAATTCTAACCTATAATACAGTTATCTAGATCCTAAGGAATATACCTATCTAATCCATATTGTCCAATAGAACTACCCCATGATTAGAGACCAATACCCCTAAATATATGATCATCCACCGCTATCAGTAGATATAGATACCACAAAATCAAAGTGTACCCATACATATATGATAATTATAAATTTAAATAAGAATATAAAAAATAAATAGCCACCAGCATTCGGAGGAGGAATCGGAGTTAAAGAATATATAATTAAATATGAAAGTTAACGTCTACAAAATGAGAACAAAATATAAATATAAAATTATTATGAACTAACTTCCATTATCCATAGTGAGCAAAAAAAACCAACTACTAAAGTCCCCTTTCCCTAAAAATCCAATCCCGCACCCACCAAGACTAACCTCCAATTACACGCCTTACCCAATATGAGAATGAGAGAAGACCCACTCCACGTTCTCGCTAATGGCAAGATCGGCATATATATATAAAGTGGAAAAGTTATTACTAAGCAAAGTCCAAGACGAGAAATTGCTGGCCATAGATGAACAATAGCAATACAGTATTACACAATATTATACGGAGAATGCTGTTGTAGCGAAGCGAGTTAATAATGTAAACATAGCTCGATAATATGCAAGCATGTCACATAACAAATATCACTAATAAACTTATCTATAAAAAACTACTCACACTAAAATTGTTTTTAACAATAAACTGTTCGAAAAGTGAAGCATATCACGCTATATCTTAATCGGGAATTAATCATATTATATATATAGTATATAATATTTAATAATTTTCGGATAATTACGTAATTATATACTTACACATAATGAGTCATATATTTAAATTATAAATATTCAAGAACCATAAAAATTTAATGATTTTTAAATAGTATTAAAATTATATATAATCCCAAAAATAGAAAAATATATAAGAGATTCATATATAAATGTAGCATATAATAAGTATATTATAAGAAAAACTTAAGTAGTTATTTAAAATGCGATAATAAACTGTCAAGTCAGCATTAACATGCGATAACAATATAATCAGTAAAAATATACAATTAAATTTAGCGCATTATTATAGCTTATTTGATATTAGCTCACTATAAAAAAAGATAAACTACGTAGCGCATTAACTACCATTATAGCAGATAAGATAACTTTGCTAATAAGAAACTCAATAGCTATATATCATAGAAAATCCGAAACTACTACACGAATAGGCAAGGAAAATAAGTAAGAAATAGTATATATAGCTCTACAGCATTGGAAATCCTGTCTGTCTAAAGAATATTGAACTAACAATAATTTATCGGTATAAACGGTACGGCGCCCAAAAAACTTATCATTCACCCACTCTACTACACAATAAGTTATATACCTATTAACCTAAAAGTAGTAGCTTAAATAATCTAACTCCTTACAAGGTAAGTATTAAACCACTAAAAGAACCAAATAGTTGAAGTGAGCAGTATCTTTCAATAGAAAGTTTGCGAATCTGACTGTCCCGATGCTCTATGATACACGTATCCTTTATAGTGAATAAATTAATAGATGTCATAATTATAGTCCGACATCATAACAGAATAAACATAATCCAGATTATTCGAGATTATAAACCTAAATAATGAAAATAAAGGTATATATGAATATAAATAATAATAATAATTAAAAACTTACATAAAAGAATGAAAATTTTACACAGTTAATACCACGATTTATATAATGAAATAGACAGAATTAAAATAAATAACTAATCAAAGATAAAGTAAAATTAGACCATAATATAACATTCTTATAGTCCACTTACCAATGGATCGTACAGCGCCAAGAAGAGTTGGATGAACCTATCCTGGTAGAATGCCCAGAAGACGATAACAGATAATGAGCGCCCAATAAAGTTCCACTTAAATCAATAAAAAGCGAATTGACTGCCCCTTGCTCCAAAATCGCACCCCTACATCGAAGCCGCCTAATTTAGCCACTATGGCCACCGATTCTAATTTCCCAAGCCCACTCGACCCGGTGTTCTCAGCTCCTAGCGAAAACAGATGTACGATAACTCTGAAGCACCCTGACAGTAAGCAACTACCCTAAATGCATACATACGTTGAAGACCAATATACCACCCGATCACGAGAAACCCCACCATACCACAACAGCTCGACAATTTCTAATTTATAACATTACAAATAGAGCCGTAATAAGCGAAAGAAGGAGATATAAGTTATTTGAAAAATTTCATAATATTCCTTTTTTCAAGGAATAAAGTTTTAATTTCCCGGCCTGCCCCTAATACCAGTTCCTACAAGAAATGCTGGCATACAGCATCCCCGTCACCTCTCCCTAATCTTAATTTAAGTAAAAAAGCAACCAAGACCAATATATGAAGTCAACATCCTACAACCGAGAGCGAAATGGGAAAATTTTTTAAATCAGTATTCCTAACCTAGATATTGTCTAGATGTAGAATATATACAATAATATTGAAAGGAATTCCAACAAACATATACTAACTTAAATAAAGACCTATAATATTATATGTATAACTAGATTAATAGCTATAACATAAAACATTAATAATTAAGTACTCAAATACTTACACATAATTATTTAATTTATTTATTTAATATATTAAAAAAATTATTTATTATCAAACATATACTATAAAATTTAATTACTAAAATCCATTACATTTGTAGTAATAATTATAATTAATAGAACGGTGAAAATTATTATTATTATACACTGAAATGCCCAGTCGAAATAATTAGATTAAAAGTTCAGATAAAAAGAAAACGAGAGAAAAGATTGTTACGAAGAAATAGTAAAGCATATATCTAGGACAAGATAAAGATCAATAGAGAGAAGAAAGAATCAATCATGAAAAGAAGACGGAAATATGAGAGCGAATGAAACCGAGTGAGAGAAGTAGAGTTACCCACTCCTTGAAAAATAGATACATCGATGGCACATGTAAAAACAAAATGTAATGGAAAGGAAGGTATAGAGTAATAAATATCAATAATAATCATTTAAATAAGATAAACAAATATGAGAAACCACTTCCATCCATAATATATCTAATATCACCCATAAAAGA
>JABUQX010056712.1:0-34269 GCA_015478945.1 Trachelipus rathkii
AACTATATACTCATATATTATCTATATTATATATGTTCAATATATATATTAGTTTAGTATTTCTGTTATTGGAGTAAATTATATTATAATTATTAACGATAGTAATTTGATATAAGATATAAGTAGTATTATGTGCACTTAATATATATTAATTAACTATATATATATATTATATTATATTTAACATATATTAAATTAGATAAAAATAAATTAATAGAATATATTACTGAGATATATATATACGTATAATAATATAATGTTATATATTAATTACCTATTGTTCATATTATCAATATCATATTTGAATCTAGAGTCTATATATATAATTATACTCTAAAAATAGTAAATTACCATAATATATTAATGGTACTCAAATTAGTTATTTATTAATATATATATACATATAGAAGCTTACTATTATATAGTATAGGAGTATCTAATTGAATAGTATAAATATCAATAATCTATCATGGTTAGAGTAATTATATAGGAATCTAACTACCTTATAGGTATATATATATAATTACTAAACTAATATATATATCACTATTATTAATATTTATATTATATTATACAAAATATTAATTATACTAATTATTAATATATTATATTTAATGATAATCATATATTATATATATAATATATAATTCTAATAAATATATATATAATATAATATATATAATTATAATATATATATAAATATAATATATATATAACACTAATTATATAGACGATGTATATGATAAGTTTATATAATATTTAGATTATCTTATATAATATATATACTAACGGCATATTTAGTCAATATACATTACTAAAATATATTATTACCTAATAAAAAAGTTTTATACTATTATAACTATTATTTATAAATAATTAATAGATAATGTTAATATTATATTATTAAAATAATATAAATTTTATAACTATACCATAATATATATATATATATATATATATATATTAATTAATATAAATATAATACTATATTAATTAATATAATATTAAATATATAGATTATATATAATATATATATTAATTATATATATCTTTGATCCTTAATGTAGTGTGCTAATTAAATTTGCTTTATAGCTGCATTATATAGTGCAATTAATTTTAATAATTCAATCCACAGTCATGCATTATATAGATTCTTCCTGATCACTTTGCTCTATAGCTGTTATACCTTCTAGGTATCATTATTATTTATATGTTATATATACATAATTATATTGGAAATAATTTTTAACACTAATATACTATTAAATATATATATAATATACTAGTATATTATATTATATTATAGTTATATATATATTAAGAGAGATAGAGAGAGAGAGAGTAAATATAGAGATATATTATACGTAGATCACTATTTCCTCTTATAATCATATAAGCAATTAATATATATATAAATCGCTTTATTTATATGTTATACTTACTTTGCTGATTGTAGATAAAATAATTTTCTTTATTAAGTATATAAAATTATAACCTATTATTCCATTTATTATATATAGACTTTAATATCATATTAATATTATCACTATGAGATAAATAATTATGCTAGTTATAATTATACTATATTTTTAAGTAATATAAAGTTTGAGTTTATTACTCTCATTGAATGGAGAACTAAGTAATCTAAGTAATTATTACTTAATATAGTATATAATATATCTGAGTTATTATTTATCCCTATTAGGTGATATTTAGTTGATATTATTTCACTCACTTGTATTAATCTTAATTAGGGAGATATATATATAAGGACTAATATTAAGCAATATTCACATTTGGATATATATCATGAAGAATCACATCATATATATATTATAACGGTATTCCCAATGCCGGAGAGACAAGGGTTCTGAAGCATTATGTTTTCAAATCAGATTATGAATGTTATTTTCCCAAAGGTAGGCATATTATTTAAACTATTGGCATACTTCTCTCATATTTAAAGTAGCCAGAATAATATTTTATGAGCATCACACATTGAGTCTGGAGTATACTCATATTGATTATTTACCATTGATTACTATATATAGATCATATATTAATAATATGATATATAATATATTATATCGTATACTATTTATACCTATCCACTTTCATACAATACTATCACTATTTCTGAGGTTAATCGAAGTATATTATATATATATACTATTAATATATATATATTCAAATCTATATACTATATTCAATACTATATTATGATTTAATATATATTAAAATATTATCTTACTATATATTTATATATTAGATGAGATATATAGTATTAAGATATTTCATATACTACTTACACTTATGAGATTATTATGTATATTTAACCGTTTAAATACTCGAGTATCTATCAGGACGCTTCATATATATGTAGTATACTAGTTATAATTAATAATATATATATATTGAGTACTCATATATATACTATTATAATTATTAAATTATATAATTATATACCATATAATAAGCATTACTATCATTCAGGCATTAATAACATTAAAATGATACATTACTATAAAATCGTCTACTTTATATCTATATATATTAATAGTAGTAGTATTAATAAATTACTAAACACTATTATATATATATATATAATATATATTTCATATCTACTTCAAATCTCTAAATATATATATTATAATATATAACTTATACCTTTATAATGACAGTAACAATATTAATATATATATATATATAATTATTAATAAGACTAATATATAATATATTTGTTATTATGTATCACTTCATATTCTCTTAATATTATTCTATTCTATTTATATATATATATATTATGATTATACCTGGATAATTTAATTCTGATATATTATATGGAGACTATATTTAATAATCTTTTGCTTTTATGCTTGACTTATGTATCATATTATAGCTCTTACATGCTTTAGGTCTATATATATATTAATTAATACTATTAGATATATATAATAAATATATTTATTATAAGTCACATAATAATATGTATGTGTAAATGTATATACTTATATATATTAATTATATATATAGTATATAATATATATATATATTATAATATATATTTATATATATATATAAATTAATTAATGTATAAAATTAAAATTAAGCCTGCCTACCTGAGAGACAAGTCACGGCACATAACTGAGTATTGAACATATAATATATATATATATTAGTATTATTATATACTAGAGTAATTATTTTTTTTGTAACATACTATATATATATATATATAATTATATATACTATATATACTATATATTATAGTATATACTAGCTTATATATATTATCTTCTAAATCAAATTTATATTTATTCAGCCTACGAGTATTTTTTTTTATTGTGTAATTCTATACTTTATTTTCATATAATTCGTGAATATCAATATATGATTCCTTAAAATTCTGATATTCTTATAATTATAATATCTAATAATACTTATTAATATTATAATATATTAGAGATAATTTATATCTTTTCTAAGTCTCTGAGCATATGATTATCTTCATTTTTAGAAGAGGTGGTTTAGCTAGTTTTGGTTTTTCTATTTCAATGATATATGTAATTTTTATATTTATATAACTCTCTTTATTCTATAGATATTACATATTCATTATATATATTTATCATGCTAGGCTAATATACAGTAAAACATCTTAATATAATTTCGAGAGAATTGCTGTGTATTTATGAGGTACAAGATTAAGTATAGTATTTTATTTAAGCTAATTTAGTGTATATAGCATATAATTACTATTAGTACTGCATACTCTAGAACATATTATTAAAATAATTATTCAGAGATATTATTGGAGCTGTGAGTTATATGACTAGATATATATATGAATTTATTATAAGTAATAATTATTTTATATATTGTTAGATATATTAATCATAACTATATACAATTAATAATGCATTACATCATACTAGAGAACATTAATAATTATATATTTACAGATTAATTGAGAGAGAGCTGAGTGAGTTAGGCAGAGAATGATTAATTTTATAAGTTATTACCTAATATATTTATATATAGTATTATACTAATATGATTCTATATTACTAATAATATGTAAAGTAGGCTATCAAAACTTATATATAAAACTTATATCTCATATAAATTTATTTCTATAATATATAGCATAGTATCTTTATAAATAGGCTTCGTCATATACTATATATTATTTAATATATTCTTTGCTTTTAAAAAGTAAAAATATATAAAATATATATATTTAATTATCATATATATATATGATATATCACTAATAGATACATAAAAATTATTGAATGTAAATTCTTTCAATTAGATGCTTGTATATAATTACATGATATATAATTAAAAGTATTGCTGACGTATTATAATAATTTATGACATTTATATATACTACGTTAATAACTCATTTATTCAATACTTAGGATATATATCACTATATTATATATTATTATACAAATAACAATATATCCACCTATTGAGAGATTAAATAGGTACGTAGGCATTAAAAACAGCATATCTTATAAGTATATTTAAAAGATATATAGAAATAATATGCTATATGAAGAAGAATTATATTTCAATAAATACTTATTTATATTAATGGTAAATGTTTATGTCAAAATATAATAATATAATATATATTAATTTATATTAATTTAATATAGGATTATTTATTTTCTTATATAAATATATACATTTTTGAAGTTAAAATAGATATATCAATATATTAATAATATACATTATATATATTATCACAATAATTATGAACTATATATATTATATACTAATATATATAATATAATAATTTACTAAAGGTATGATAAATATATAGGAGTTAATCTTTAATCAAGATATATAATAAATTATATTTAAATATACAAAAAAATGAAATATATTAAAATATAAATTATTAATTTATAATTTATATAATTAATATTATATTTAATAATATATAATAAATTTAATATAATATTATATTATCACTATCCTCAACAGAAAGTGGATATGCTACTCTTAAGAGTTGGATAGCTTGACTGAAGAAGGGGCACTAAGAACACACTTTTGTAGTATATGACGAAGCGTACTACTAAAATTACTTATTCTTATATTAGTATTAATATATTTTGTTTATTATCGTTTACTATTATTATTATCATACCTATAACTCATTATACACTACTGTACTATTGATTTACTTTATAAATCACATATATTATGTTTAAATATTATTAAATTATGTAATTTAAAATTATTATTAAATTATATTATATTATAAATTAATTATTTAATTATTAATATAATTAATATATATAATATAATATATAATATATTACTTAATTACATATATTCGTTACATATATTAATATATATTAATTAGCCATATATAGTACTATTAATATATATTACCCTTATCCCATAACTGTTTAAATTAAATCTATACTATCACTTCTTCATATCCTCTAAAGGTATATCTATGATTACGGTATACTTATATTAATAATTAATAAGTATTCATTAATTCATTGATTATTATTTCATATTATACTATGTAAATATTAGGATATCTCCTATACACCTTTCACACCTGGAGATTTTCACTTATAGGATTAGGCATCGACATATATTAATAGGGTCTTGATATGTACTATAACTGTGAATTATGTAATATTACATGTTAGGCCATAATCTATTATGACCTCACTATACTATACTATACCTTACTATACTATACTAGGATTGTAGTATCTAATTAATAGATTATAATTAAATTATAACCGTCTGAAATATAAGTTTTTGATATTGAAATTAAGGAATATACAATCATACCACACACACTAGGGTATATACATATATAGACACATATATATATGTATTAAATTAATCAGGGGTATCTGCCACATAGACTAACATACTATATTTCTACTTAAAATACTAACTAAGTATTATATGATAATTAGGAGTCAGCATGCCTCACCTTATATATGCTAAGACTATATTGAGTATACCTCTATATTAATACTTATATATAGGGCCTTAGCTAGTACTTATATAATCTTTAACTGATTATATATAGTATTTTATAGAGTGCGTTAATATATCATTATTATATAGATATATATAATATACTAATTATCATTATGATTATATCACTATATACTTATTTATTTTACTATCATAATAAACACTTAGATAGGTATGATGACTACTTAGGTAAGTACTAGAGTGAGTGAGTTATACTATTTATACTAGATAGGAATTAACTCACTCACTTCATATATACCGATAGTATAGATATTCTCATATAATACACCTACATATTATATTAATTATATATATATATAAGGCTCAATCACCTCACCCCCTAAAATAAAATAATATTCAAACTATACTGATATTTAATAATAATATAACTAGGGTATATTGGTATATGAGTCTATGAGATATGGTATATATATAGGTACGTTTTATAATATTGACTTTATTGGGACCTATATTAGGTGTAGAGGTACAGCGGTTAGATATTAGTGGCTATCGACTCGCTGTTGAAATTAATTTATAAAACTATTTTTATTCAATTCATATATATAATGTGTTTATTTGTCTTTATATTATTAGATTTATTTATTGATGCTCACGTGAGAATGATTTATCCACGTATAGATGTTTATTTCTTAAGGTATAGGTTAAAAATAGTAAATAAATAAATAAATTGCATCAGTATTTTAATATTTATTATTAAAAAGTGACGGAAATCATCATACTAAAATATCATAATCTGTCGGGTGCCCAAACCCTGTAACACTTACCTATTACCCTATGCTGTTATATCCAGTAAGTAGATAAATACATATAGTCGAGAGATCCAAATTAAGTGATATATGGACTTTGAAATATGCAATACTCACATTGTTGAATTATTATGAATATATTGATAGTTATTATGGAATCTATATAATATATATATTATATTATATATATATTAAATATATATATATTATTATATTAATATAATATATTAATGTATAATATATATATATATTATATATATATATATTATTATATATATATATTATATATAATATATATAAATATATATATTATATTATATATATATAATTATACTATTATATATATAATAATATTAATGCTAAAAATAAATATATTATAATATATATTATAAATATATATATAATGACATATATAATATAATATTTATATATATACTAATCACCTACGTATAATATAATAATATATAGACTAATACCATTAAACCCAAATCATGGTCTAATTATCACCATTTTACGTATGTACTCACCGTTTATCAGAGGACTTCACCGTCTTAGATACCAGGTGATGAATGCATGTTGTAGATCCATAATCTTCATTATATTATATAATACTTGACCTCTTAATAATACTCTCAAACCTATTTTATAACGAATCGGAAATTCCGTTTTACAAGGGGCACTCACTATACTTTAGCGTATTACTAGCAGTAGGTCCAAGTTCATAGATACATCATACTACGTAAATATACATATAACTACACTTTATTATATATTATATACCGACGAATGAACGGAAGAAGAGCATAAGCGACAAGGGGTCTACCGGGATCTATGATTACTGCTACCTAAGTCTATATTATATATTTATTTTAATTTACTAATTCGAACGATCATGCTCAGTCTCACCTATATTTAACTTAAGTTCATATCGAGCAGCTCATCCTTAAGCAATGCTACTTTATGGTATTAAAGTACTGTCACCTTCTTCAATATCTAACTGAGCCATTACTATAAAGGCTAAGTACCAATAGTGTAAACGGTATCCACTCTTGGGCTATGGTTCGTGCTGTATAATATATTATAATGTCTATGCCTATCTAGTACTATTCAGTAAGCAACGTACCTATTATGCTATCTCACTCAAGTATACCCCAACCGTGTAAGGGAAGATTCACAGCGATTCACCTCTATCTATAAACACCATGACGATATGATCCTGATAACCGATCGAAGGGTTAACATATAATTGACGTACTAGGAGTATGTATTTATCATTAATACGATAGCTTATATCGATATGCATATCCTATATACTTACACTTACAGAATGCAACTATATTACTAAACGTGCCTTATCAAACCTATAGTTTATTTACGGATTCTCCTACTCACCCTAACGTTAAATGAAACCTCCTCAAAAGTAATACGAACTATATATACCTTAATGTCTTGTTTACTTACCAGACTATTCTGGCACGTGGCGCGTAATCCTCAGGGTTCTATCACATTCCTAAGTTAATTTGCATTTCATAACTTCAGATTAGACATGCATAATATATATATATATATATATATATAATTTATAAGGTTATTAATATATAGTAGTATCACATATATTTATATATTAAATTACTATATACAGTTATATATATTATAATATATATAATATAGCAAGGTTCGGACTAAATGTTGCCCTTCTATAGTATTTATAAATATACCCGGCAAGTATGTATTTAAGTGTCGCTATAAAAACATTTGTTATTCAATACTCCAACAGTAAAATATTGTCGGTCTTACTCACATCACTACTAGATATGTCATGACATGTTGGTATCACAGTTATACTCTTACATACACTTCGATACATGTGACATAAGATTACTATAAAGTACTAGCCAATTGTGTTACTAACTATATTGCAAGAAGCCACACACCGATCAGATCCATCCTCTGTACGCAATTGACGTATATTCACTTTTTTGCCTATGGAAGAAGGATAATTAACCTATGGAGGGCAGTGCGCTCAATTTCATAATATGTAGCCAGTCGACGAATGACTTAAACCGCCGGTAGATAGGAGAAGCATGGCTTCATCCTTCCTCATATGGAGTATGCTTAATATTATGAACGTAGTCCAGTCTATCCGCTGCGATTAGTCACTATCTACTGCCGAGTTGCCATTATACATTATTATAATAATACGTACGTAGTCCTCGATTCGTTTTGTAGTCCTGAGAACTATTGAGTTCCGCTTTCACGTATATCGACGTTAAATGTGATATCCATCCGTGTGATCCGAGGTTATAACCTATAATATTGATCACCTATGCTTCCGTGGTTCTCCATGGTGCTACTGGACAATTGTCCTTCATACTACACGGTGAGTACCAACTACTCCCGACCCTTCTTAAAGATGTAGCCCCCCCCTCCCTTTCCACCCCCCCCCCCGCAAGTAAATTCATCCTAGTTAAAAATTCAAGAGGTTCACAGCTGCTTACACACAAGTGAAGAGTATCTGAATTTTGGCGACTTGTATCCTGCTTCTCGAGGTCGAAATGGCAAAACGTCCATGTGCCTCGTCCGGAAGGCCATACCTGTATCCGTTTACCCCGGAAAAGGCTCGCTGCTTTTAGTTTCATAGGAGGGGAAACACCAAGTCCTCTTATTACGTTGCGTAAGAAGTCGCGTCCAATGGGTAAGAAATTCTATTAAAACCTAACGATGGTCGAACAAACATCCGTACAATCGACCTTTGTCACATTAAAGTCGTGATGTACCGGCGGCACTTCTTGAAAAACTAAGTAAGTGATGTCACCGTATTAGGGCACTTTGAGGGAGATGTCTCCTAGTTAGACTTATAGCCTAAATATACGGCTCTGCTGCGCTGAATAAAACCTCGACGTGCCTCGTTCAATCGAGGCACATTGTTGTCGATCCATCTGCCTAGTAGTATTCTGTTGAATTTGAGCTAACTTATACGCCGCCTAAGCCCAGCTTCGCTTCTGAGCTATTATTCAAATGGCGACTACTGAAAGAATTTTTCGGACTGTCACGAATGGACTCTTCGGACTACTCTTCTTCCGTGGGTGTATGTCACTAGTGCTGACACTTGTTGGTCATCGCCCAAGTGGTGAGGTACTCCGAGGAGGTTAATCTGATTGACCAACCAATTATAAAATTACAATGCTGCAAGCCATGCGCCGTCTGTAATACGATCGGGTAGAGATACTGTGGTGCCCTATAGCTTTCGAGAAGTGGCGTTAGTATGAGTGGATGGGTTCTAAGGCTGCATGGTAGACTGCAAGAGGAGGTTGTGAAGAGCTGTATCCCCTTATATCCTGCTAGTTATAATATTTCTCCTCCGCACTCCTAGAATTAGAACTTCGGAACGCTGACGTGACTCTAGAGGTACCTTCATGGCTCTATCATTACGGGTGCGTGAGACAGCATAATAGCTTGAAAAGATATTTGACTGACGAGACAGAAAATATCACCATCTCTTTACCGTAATTGTAAGTCTCTTTTCCCTCACATAGCCTAGACATCCATTACCTACTTGTTGTATTCATATACTTTACTCCCAATCTTCCCCGGACTACTAGTTAAGGTATGTGAATATATATATGCATATACCTCCTGGTAGGGACATCAGTACCCCCCTTCCCAGCCTTATAAGAAGTCTGGCAGGGGTGCGACTGAGATAAAAGAATGTTTATCGAATATAAATTATAGTGAAGAGTTAGTTATAATAGACTGGTAATGTTGGCGCCTCTTTATGGCGTAAGACCTCTTACGCATGATGTTAGGAACTACAACGGAAGCCCATCTAAGTAAACAGTGAGGTCAAACACAATATCTCCTAATATAGCTTAAGCGATGTAATTATCTATTTACCTCTCACCTCCGGGGTTTGTAGTGGAATTTACTAATTATAGATATATCGGTGGGTATCGTCCGAGACGGCTCCAGGAACCATTACCGACTTTATTATTAATCCCCTCTATGAAGAATGAACTAGCCTATAACTATCCCTATATATATATATCACAGAACATCGTGACTTAATTTAGGGCATAACGTAGATTCAGTCCTGACCATTATATATATATATATGTAATTATGATTTTCCGCTGAGTTATTAATGGCATATATAGCGTTTCATCTACAATGTGAAACTGATCACCTATATATAATGCGAACATACTTATGCTAATTAAGTCAGAAGACTATAAGAAGAATAACTATGTTGAATCTATATATAGCTACTGACTTATAATGGCTGTTTTGAGTTTACAGGGAATTGCAAATAACTTCGCGTGCTTGGATACCTGTAGTACATATTTTAGCATTAATATGAACACTTCAATGAGTTACATAGGGAATAAAATATATATCCTTATATTCCTTGATCACGTATAGAGGTGAGATTAAGAGTAGTTGAGTGGGCTATGCATCAGCAGCATAATAATAGAGATCAGGTTCGAGGGATTCTATAGGCTGATAAATCTCATGCGTGGTCATGGAACTTTATGAGTATTTGGTCCTACCAATTATATACTAGTCCCTATATTACCCGCTCCCATACATTATACCACTATTCGCGCTATTAGTGCCGATTGGATAGCTTGTTCCATCTTGACATAGTATAATATATATATAGCGTAGCCGCTACGCTGTTGCTCAAAGCAAAGTTCCGTACTTAACAGCTGTTAAAAATATATATATATACCTAGTAAAGGTACTCATATATCGTGATTTTTATCCGAGTCTCCCACATCATAATATATAGTATATAAATATATACGAGCCTACTAAATCGAGTCCCCACCATATTATATATATATCTAGCAAACTACTATGACATGTTATGGTTTACTATCTCTAGGTATATTGATACTTTATAAATCATTTTTGCTGAAGTGAAACATCCTATAAGTTTCAGGCTGTCGTTATACGTTCACCTATAAATGCACGATACTATCGGATTTATATGAGATAATATTATGCAGATTCTCATTGGTGTAATGTATCTCAAACACGGGCCCTTATATCCGCTACACTTTTGAGAACGTTTCGAATACTGGCATAGTCATTAGATTACTTTATCTAATGTTGCACATCTCGTTGTGCTCCATCTCGCGTCTTTAGGATTGTTTTCGGGTATATGGAAGGTCGTCTTCCTTAACTGTGGATAGTGACCACATATGACCGATAATATAAGTATTACGAGTGGTACCAATCCTTATTCGGACCACCTAGTCACTTCAAGCTTACCACCATTTATTACTATAGCTGGCACTATGCAGAGCGGTAACCTGGTCTATTACTTTCATTACATGAGGTAAACTATACATTACATTCCATCTTTCTGGCAAAACTAACGTGTTCCCTGTCGCCAGAGTAAATGCACTTTCACCTAACTTTCAAGAAGTAATCGCCTTCGGGCGGCAACGGAGAGCATATACGCTCAGTGTCATCTGGACCGCGGAATCAACTACCATACCGTGGTGGAACAGGACGTGTGACTGCGGGCTAATCGTGAAAAGAGTAAGTTGTATAAGCTTATTAAACAGACTCTCCCACATATATATATATCCTTTCACAACTATCTGGTTAAGGCTTCGGCGGCCCGCTCCTATAGGTGGGTAATTAATCTCACGTACACTCGCACGTAAGTACACAGTTTTTCTACGGCACATACATATACTTACCTCCGTAATTATCTCATTCTATATACGCCTGATATCATCGTGAACCATAAAAAGGTGCAGGAATAATTTTCACGTAATAAAAAACCTAATGCATTAAATTCCGCTCATATTATCTACTAACTAGTTTAAACGGCCTACTCGCAAAATACCTCACTGAATTGTCTATCTATCTTGCTACCCTATAGGCGGTCTGATTAGTGGCGGACGTAACTTAGGTATTTAATTACACTTTCGCGTCCGCTCCAGTCCGTCTCTCGGTAATCCTAGAATACCTTATTTTACTAGCTCTGACTATAACTAGAGTCCATGCGGGTTAGGGCGTTTCCGGAATTTTTATAGTTACCACCTGGTACATATATATATATATATATATATTATTTATATAACCTTATTAGAGACGTTCGATACGTCTGAGGCACTTCTCTCCTAATGTTGATCACAATATCGTATATTTGAGCTTACCATCTATCGTAATCTTTAGATGTTTTATGAGTAGAGGTATCGGGATAAGGTCGTCTTCTACCTCTTGTGGGTTAGTGAACCTAAACTACACTTATATCTAATGTACTATCCTTTTAGGTACCCCAGTCTACGCAAGCTACCATTATATAATATTAGTATATATATATATATAACCGTTATTCTAAATCAGGACTGGCACTATTTAGACATAGACAGAGACTATAGTCTTTTATACCCTTTTCAATCCCAGGTACCGACTTACAATACTATCTTTACTCATGCAACGAGGAGTTATGTGTTAATACCGTCGCCGGAGGATGCTTTTACACCTACTTTCAGGAAGTAATTCTTCGGGCGGCAACGGAGGTAGTTATAGTTAATGGTATTAAGTATAGTAATTTTTTTTTTTATGTCTCAATAAATTCACCATATCGTTTTTTATCTTATTTAGGGGTGCATTCTGAACGTACAGCTAAGATAACCTCCTGTTCCGTATAGGGCAAAGGTAAAGTATTTAATTAGATATGTGAATTAAATTTACAATTTAATTTCAATTAATTTATTACATAATTAAGTTATTATTATCTATATATATTAAATATTTTAATTTCCAATTTAATTATTATATATTATATGTATATAAGATTATATATGTTTAAAATTTAATTATATTTCAATTATTAATTATCTCAAAATATAAAGTTTTATTAGAATAAAAAATAAGTATGTAGACAAATAGACTTTTATAACAACTTATCTGAGAACTATTTTATTGTAATGTTTAAAGCGATGAAAGAATGCAGATACTTTTTATGCGATACACTTATACGTGCAACAGGTAATTATAACTATTTTTTTTTAGCCATTTTAATTAAATTATTTATTATATTTTTATATTTTATTTATTATTGGATAGATACTAATTATATAAAATTATTTTTCATTTAATTTATTATTCACTTTTTAATGATTGATTGAAAATTTGGATGTTTTTTTTTAGTTTGAGTCTGCGATTCTCTTGTTGAGTTCTAGAAGTACGTTGAGGATTGTTTCTGTTCCGCAGTCAATGTTCATACGAAGGTGTTCGATACGACTGATTGTCATATTCACTGTATGGGTTATAGTGTAAAGTTGTGAATAGTATTGTTTGTTGATTATATATGAATTTTTTTATTATGAAGGTTGTGAATTGGTTATGGTATAAATTTATGTTTTATTATTTGTATAGTCTCTGAATTTTCAAACTGATTGGAGTTGAGTCGTCGAGTGGAATTTGAGAGGAAAGTCATTCTGAAGGCGTAGAAATTGTTCGTATAGTTGAAAAAGAAAAAATAAACTGGGTATAAACACCTCACAGGTATACAAGATCACCACTGCAATGGTTTGGGAGTTATATTTTATATTATATTTATTATATTTATTTTTTATCAATTATAATATTAATTTAATATTATTTTAATCATTATAATTTAATATTTTATTTAAAGTCATTTTTTTCATGTTCATTATATAATATTATTGTAAAATTATTTATATTTTTAATTCCATTCAGAAGGATAAATATTGAGATTTATTTATTTATTATAAACTCTAAGACAACTATTCCAAGTAGTATATATTAACTGATTAACAAATAGCAATGCTCTGCGATCCCAATGTTTGCCCCTAGAAAGGGTAAGTATCATTTGTAAGTTTTAATAGTTTGTCTTCCGATTCCAAACCAAATAAGACGGAAATTTTCTGTTTGATAAATCATCAGAGCAGTAATAAACCTCAATTTATTATACAAATTACACACTGTTGAGAAAATGATGACAATTCAATTTACGTCAATAATATTTGACAAGTCATCTCAAATAAGATTGCGAAAACCACAATTTTAAAAACTGTTATATTAATAGGATAATATGTGTTCAATTGTGAATTTGGGTAAGAGGTAAAAGCAAGACAAAAAAAAATTCTGCTAATCATTTTTGTCTTTGGAGGTCAATTTTTATTTTTATTTATTTAAATTGACAGAATAAACAAAAGTTTCATATCTTTCAAACAAATAACTAAACCAAAAAAAAAAAATCAAGTTCTGCAACTACGCAATAAAGGTCAATTTTCAGATATGATGATAGCAACCTTTTATCAAGGATTTGGCATGAATAATAAAAAAAAATACTTTATTATAAACAAGGCAGTATATAGGTACTAATTCTAAAAAGAAAGTATTTAGATATAATATTAATATATATTATATATTATATATATATATTTTCTATATAATGGTCTTCCTATACTGAAGCTTCTTATAGTTGCGTGTGCGTAATGTCATACCAGATTATCTAAAGATATTCTGGCTAATTATATTCAATTGGGAAGTATAAAAACCTAATTGTAGATCAAACATTATTCATTTTTTTTTATAAAATATTTCTACAAATTTTCCCAGTGGTTTCCTTCAATATTTCCAAACGTGTTTCTCTTCATTTATTTTAGTATTCAATTGAGCTATTGATTCAAGTCTTAAAAGACTTTGGTTTAGTGGTCTAGAGATTGACCACAAATAGAGTTCATTCATTGATAAAAAAGTACTAACTGAATTGTTTCACATAAGTAATTGATCACTCGGTCTAGCCGTTGTTACACTTGAAGAGGTCGTTCAAAGAGTAGATACAGTCGGTGATTTAAGTATATCGGTTTGTGTTTCCTGCATACATTGCATTTTCCAGTTTTTCCGCTAAGCCCACTAATAAGAAGACCTTTTATATCTGTATCTTCTCTTTTTATATTTATTTTTTTTGTAGAAAGAAGAATTTAAAATTACAATTTGGGTTTGGTTTAGACTGAAATTGGATGTTACGGGGCCTGGCAATGGATTCTGTTTTACATTCGAAGGGTAATTTATGAAAAATTTATGAAATTTAATCCAGTCACCCTACATTAATAAATTGGGCATGCCTTCCGGATCTATCTTAATAAATGAGTATAATATCTTCTCCAGACTACTTCATGAAATTTGGGCTAACCCTGTCTGGGATCCTATATTATAACATTCAGTTCAATACTTCTTATACATTGAATTGCTCGTAGTAGAGTTATTTGTGGTATATCATTGAATATTTGAACTCAAGGTAGTACAGTCGTTTGTTAAAACCGCCCAGAATAATGTGTCTAGTGTTGCAACTTAGTAGCCCGGTCGTTGATATATATATAATTAATATTGATTATTGTTTTTTTTTAACTGTCATAGTGAGCATTTCGAATATTCCTGTCTATTGAAAGTTAAACGTATTTAATTCTTTCTGTGCGTATTGGCTGAGTAACAAACTGTGTATTCCAAACATAATAACGTTTGGAAATAAAGAAACACTTATATAATTTTGTAATTTTTTTTTATATTATGCAGTTTTGGTCGTCAAAATTATACTATATACAAATATAATATAAATTATTAATATTGTGCTAGATAGCATTAAAATTGGCAAACAGTTTGAGCGAGCGAAAATAGTGGTTTCCAGCATTCACAATTCTCCTCGTTTGAGTCATCAGTAAAAACACTATTCCCCGTAAGATTTGCAACATTTTCTTGCAGATTGTGCTAAACCTAGTATACCTATCAGCGTATATCATACTACTACTATACATTAAGTAATTTTGCCGTTAGAAGTTTGTCTTTTAGTGCGTTCTCGATTGGTGACCAAGTTTGGTTTAAAACTTTGCAGAAACGGGATTGTGACTTCGTGGTCCGAGAAGGTGACTCTGTAGTGGAACGATATACGTTTTGTAGTTTGTTTGTATACAACAATTGGTAACTATGCTATCTCCACCTGACACTTATGAGCTCGGTGCAAATCTCCTGGCTCTTCGGTAAGAAATATGCACGCACAGAAAGATAGAGTATGCTGCTGAAATTAGAACGAGAAAAAGTCTAGCCGTATTTTGGGAGAAACAAAAGTACTTTAGAGAGAACACACGCTCATAGCCCGGCTCGCCGCCAGCACACCGAGCAGCGACACGTAAGCGCCCCGCACGGGCACAGAGAGACAGGCTACGCTGGAGGCTGAAGCGGGATAGAGAACAAGATTGAAGCTGAACTCGAGAGTTAAGCAGAAACTAGCAAACACGACTCACAGACCGCGACAAACGAATGCTCCTCCAGACTAACAGCTGCATGCTGAAGGAAAAGCAACGTCATGACGCCAGTCGCCGATAGCCATCCTCACAGCTGCTCCCACTAAGCCCTATACTCCTCTATGCCCTACGTAAGTATCCCCCCAACTGAAGCTTCGCGGCGGCGACAGCAGAGAAATGATCATCGAAGAACACTCTGATGATGTTCCACGGATCAAGCGCGGCGCACAGACTCAGTCGTAGAGCACAGCGACGCGCACAATACTCTCGCAAGCTTTCTAACCAGCCAACACACTCTCTACTCAATCACCCCATGCACGTCTGACGAACTCACCACCCCGCAGCCTACGATCGAGGTTTGAAAAATCCTTTATTGGAGAGTACGCCCACGGACAAGTGGGTATCCCTGCACAAAGGTATACACAAACTCATAATCCGACCGGAAGATTGATAATCCCGAGAGTTTATCTACAGAGAATTATAGAAGCTCTTAATAAGTGGTTACGGCAGCAAATGTAACACTGACACCTGATGATATTATCGATTTTTCTCGGCTGCACAGTATTTGAATACGGTTTCCAAAGGAACTCGCAACCTACTTAAGGGAGTCGAAAAAGGAAGCACCAGAGGAGATAATAACTTTTCTGAAGGATACACTGGACAGCCGCATCGTTTGAGAATTCCACAAGCAAATAGTCACCACCACACCCACACGTCCACCTCTCAACACCACGCGCACACAAAATAATAATAATTATAGATCTAAAGGCAAGGTTACTCACAAAGCGTAATCAGAAAAGTACAATCAACAACCGCCGAGCGACTAATTGTAAAGCAAGATCAGAGCTAACAGTGGCGAAGCAGAAATCGTCGAGCACAGTGAGCAAGAAGGCCACCGTGTTTAGGTTACAAAGGAAGGCATTATCAGGGATTGTCGAGCCCTCCTTATTTCACAATAGTAGTCAGGGGACAGAATAACCTCAGGGAGACAAAAGCGAAGAAACGAAGCACGGAGCCTCGAGTCTCTGGTAACACGGCGTGAACGCTGACTACTAGGTGAAATGAGCCGAACCTGGATGAGTTTAAAGGTGGAAATGACGAAACGTCACACCTACCTTAACGTATGGGAGTAAATGGTCTTTAAAGTCAAAAACTCCTCCGAGATACGGCATTAATGTGGTGGTTTGCGAGAGAATTTGTGCCCGAAGAGCGTGTTATGCTGGAAACAACATGATACTACGTTTTCGTTGGACGGTAAGTAATAGAACTACTTGCAAATATTGATGTCGATATTTTTTGCTCCTTTATTATGTAGTTGGAGGACAACGCGCGCGTATTGCGGAGGTTGTGTATGATTTGGTAATCGAATGTCAAAGGAGCATTGCCCTTAAGTCAGCCCTAATCTCGCTGGGAGTCGACTATGATCCGAGGCCCGTAAATGTAGAGTCGCGCGTGACATCTAGTAGCGGCTGTGTCCCATCCCTCTGAGAGCGTGAAGAAGGTTCACCAGGAGGAACTCATAATCAAACTAATCATAAATTTGGAATGGCAAGTTGGAAGGTGAGTGAGTCGTACGGAAGGAAACTGTCAGTACCACAATCGTTTTGACATCTGTAATAAAGATGTCGCGCCAACCATGGAACATTACAAAGTGCGCATGACTGGGTCAAATGTTCACCCGAAACTGAGAACGTTACACGGAGAAAGATGAGTGAAACCCCAAAGATCTATTAAACTAATGTTGAATAATGACGCTAGAGTGGAAGATGTTCAGCAGAGAACATCGGTGGTAAGAGCACGAGCAATCTGATGTACAGATCGTGCTGATAAGATGACGAAATGTGAGAGTGAATAGACAGTCAACGCAAATTTTGGAGACAGGTGTTGACCGCTGTGGTGAAGGGCATATAACATGGTGATGAAATCCCAAGAATTGCTTAACGGATCGGGAACTTTTAGGAGTAGACAGAAAGATGACGTCACTCTGCAGAGGGTGATAAGATATCCTATATCACATGCAAAAGAAGGCAATATGAATTATAGGAATTGGGTCATATTCAAAAGAGTGTAAGAGAACCAACAGAAAGGTATACTCGGTAGTACGAAAGAATACAGAAGTAAAATCCTGAAGATGCACACGAGAAGTCTTCGTTGCCATCAGGGGTGCAGAAAAACTATGGGTAGATTACCCAGCAGTTTTCGGCCGAACATATATCGGACGTGACTAAGCACTGCTACTCATGCGATATATGCCAGAGAACGTGCCCGAAAGGATCAGTGAAAAGGATACCTCTGTCCAAGCCCCCTCATCATTGAACGGAACCATTCAAAGGTGGTCATGACCGATCGGCAAATCTCACCACATCTTCACGAAGGCACATATGTCTGACACTTGTTGATACAAGCTATGCGACTATCCTGAAGCTTGTACATTATCATGAGTATTACTTGCCACAGTAAAGGTGACCGGATAGTTTGTTTCAATTTATTACAGAGGTTGGGTGTACAAAAAGACAATCCTCAGTGACATGGTATAACAATTCTACTCATCCCGATTTAATGAGCAGATGTAACGAAGATTTGAACATAAAGCGAATTTTCATAGCGTTTACCATCCCGACACTAGCCAAGGCAGTTACAAAAAAGTTCAAACGGAACTCTAGAGGCATGCTCAAGAGATGTGCAGTGAACAAGTGAAGGAAATGCACAGAGTTATTGCCCTTTATATATTTCGCTATAAGGCGAAGCTCCGCAGGACTCACAGGGTTCTCCCATTTCGACACTCCATGTATGGTAAGGACTGTGAGAGGTCAATGCAATTCTACAATGAAATTTTGGGGCGGGTGACATTGACCTAAGAGGCAAGGTAACATATAAAATGTTTTACGACTTGCAGCAAAGATTAAAAAACTCTGAAGTTGCCAAGGAATTAGCGAAGCCCAAATTTCTCAGAAGAGATACTATGAACACAAGAGGCATAAGCTAGAAAGATTGAGATAGGAGATACTAAGCTCTTGTTCTGTTACGACCTCCGAGCAAGAATGATGTATGTTTGATCGAGTGATGGGGGTGCCCAATAGAGTGGGTAATTCATACGTAAGTGCAATTACAAAGATCAAAGTAGAATGATGTATAAAGAACCTAATAATCAATCTCTGAAGACGCTAACATTGTAGATAGAGGAGGAAAGTAGGAAGAAGGCTGGAAGAAAAGGTGTAACACCACGCGAAAATATAGGCATCGCTTCAGCCAGTGATCCTTGACACTGAAAATGAAAAAGAAATTAACTCTAGTGGATGGACCACCACCCATGTACGAAAAGAGGGATTAGTCTGAACAAAAATAGTGCACGAATCACCGATAATAATAGGAAGGAATTTAATGGAAATCTGAAAAATGAGGGGAATTTTTTACTGATTGCCTGCACCGCTAAAAACATTCATGCAATTGACTTATCCGACGACACCTCCCATTCTAGGTGAACCGTACAAACTACCATTTACGACGCGACGGAGCTTTAAGAAGGAGACAAGATATGATATGCAGAATGCATCATCGTTCCTCGCACGTCGTGTATTCTGCACATGTCGTAGTTGTCCAAAAAAGGAACGGGAAGTAGAGAGTGTGTTCGGACTTAGGCCTGATAGATTACTGTCTTTGATCCTGAGCCATGACAACAACTCAGACGCTTATTTAGTTGAACAAGCGGCTTGCAGAAAAAAGCTCTCTCTCACGAAGATTTTATGACATGGGCGCGAAGAGTATTGCCGTAACGAGTGAGAGAAGAGTAGATTGTTAAGGCCTGAAGAATGGACACTAATCCGGTCTTTCAAACGAAAGTGAGAAGTTCATTATTGAGACTGCATTTACGGTATGTATATTGGCTTAGAGCTTGTTAGATCGATGCGCAATGTTATATACTGGATAAGCACTAACAAGTGGGTATGTTATGAGAACACTATTTTATATCGACGAATAATCATGACGTCCATTCCCGAGACGCTGGCGCGAATATGAATCACGATTAAGATGTTCTTCAAAGATGTCAGGAGGAGGGTTACCATCAGGCCGACGGAAGTGTGAGTTCCTCGTGAAGATGTTGAGAGTTTTTGGACACTTTCTTGGCAATGGGGGACTAAGGGCTCATGAGATGAAGTGTGTCAACATTAAGAGACAGAAAGCCGCCTAAGAAAAGAAACAATGCAGAGTCTTTCTTAGGGCTTCATGGTTATCTCCCAGGACTTTGTCAACAAAATCATTAGCAGCGAGTTTATAAGCACGCAGAGCGATAATGCTTGAGACTCTCACACAAGGAAAGGAGAGCCAGGAGCTATATATTAGCGATGGAGCGATGGAAGAGGCGCGAAATCCAGCGCGCAGGATTCATTTCATGTGGGTGCATAGACATTAAAAAGAAGCTTGAGCCTCAAGCTTCATCATCGAGAAGAGAGGCACACACAATGAGACTTCACACTACAGTGGAGCTCTCTGGCATATTAGGAACGATCCTTCTACAGAGAAAGATGGAGAATCTCCATCCGTCCGCTTTACGGGAGTAAAAATGTTCTATGAACAACAAAGATACTCAACTTTGGAGAAAGAAGCGTTAGCGATCATAATGGGCATTAGACAAATTTTGAGCCATCACCGTCTATGGCGGAAGCGTTATCCCATCATAGTATTTGGGAACTAGATACTGTGATCAATGCGAGGTCTTAGAAAGCCATAGCTTGAGTTCATAACGGCTATCGCTAACAAGTATGAGAACAAACATAATAATGAGATCGGTCTCGTATAATTTGACAAAGATTCAGGTATTATCTTGAACCACATAAGTGGAAAAGATAATGTTATAGCAGACTATCTAAGCGAGCAGATCATATGCCGACAACACATCTGGTCCATTATCAAGAGACGCTACCGGAAGAAAGGAGCGTGCTGAATAAATAATCCAATATAGTTGTTGTTAATCAACAAGTTACATAAATGCAAAATATACGACATTTGTTGCTTCAAAAGGGTGCCAAAAAGATGAATCATGTAGATTACACGTATACAATAAGTTGCACTCATTTATGTATTGTAAAGCATGGCATGCAAACGATTGATCATTGTTATGATTCATTCTTTCAGTCTTTTCTATGTTTACGGTGTAGTTCATTGAACATGGCTCATCAGAGGAAATTGTTGTAAAAATATGCTTTTTAATATATCGGTAAACGACAGCAATAAAAACTTGTTTTTCGGGACTTAATTTTTGAAACGTGAGTTTTGATTGGTCGTAGTCAAGTTGAATAATAATAATAATATTTTATTAATTATTATTATTATATTATCTATTATATTATTTCTTATTATTATATATTATTATTTTATTAATTATTATTATTATTATTATTAATCATATGATATGATTCGACCGTCATCGAGTTTGCGCATTATATACTAAATTGTATGAATTAATATTTAATTTTAAATATAGGTCTGAGCACACAATGTATAAATTTGTTTGTCTCTCATGTTTGTTTAGAGAAAATTGAGTTCTCCTCCGAAGCAAGTTTGCGGTTGTAGAAGACATACGCAGATTTTACTGTTCCTCGGATAGTTAAATATATATTTGCTTTATAAATAACTAATAAGTTGGAGTACATCATTTTAATCTTATTATTTTAAGAAATTTATGATTGGAATTGGCTAATGTCGTAAACTCCATTGACGGCGCAGCTTTAAATAATAAATAATAAGTTTAGTAAATAATTTTATATCTTTTTGCTTTCATCTGTGTCAACTTAAGATGCTTACAGTTGTCAACGACGCTTAGTCGCCTTGTTGATCTGATCTGTTATTATTTATTTTAGTGGATAGTCTTGTAAAGAGTGGAAGTGATTATTCTTTTGTATCTTTATTATTAATAATTGTGTTAATATTTTTAAATGCAACTAAGGTGTCTTTATGATGATAGCATTTTCAATGTGGAGATATGTGGCTTAGTATTCTTGTAACAGCCAATAGTTGTTTTTAACCACTTTAAGTCTGAATTAATGAAAAATTGTACGTAAAATTATTTCCTGCCAATTCCAAAGGTGGAATAGAAGATTAGTGTTGTAAAAACATTAGAACTGTTTTTGAAAAAAAATTGAATTTTTTAAGTGGCCAAAGATAAAAACGGTCACCTGGTGAGCGTGTTCAGGACTTAAGAGTAATTTTAAATTTATTAGGCATTACTTCTATACACGAAGAGAAATTACTGTAAATTACTAAACTAAAAATACAATTAGGTATATATCATCATTGTTATTTTTCAATTTTATAATTAAAAATGGATTTGACATATAAATATGAAATATAAAAATCATTTTCTTATATATATATATACTATATCATACTATCTATATAATATAAATATATAATAATGATGTATTAATATTATAATATGATATACTATATATATATATATATATATATATATATATATAGTATAATAATATATATATATAATAATTATATATATATATATATATAATATATTTATATATATATACTATATATATTAATATATTATATATCATAGTATATATATATTGTATATATATTATAATTATATATATATATATATATATATACTATTTTATATATTATATAAATAATATATATATAATAAAGAGGCATAAGGTAAGAAGGACGGGTAAAACAAGACTAATCTAATAGCTTAATATAATTGCAACAAAGCATGGTGGTATTCTGTTGCCCGAGGGAGGAGCAAAGAAGAACTTTGCATTTTTCCGCAAATGACAGACATCTCGAGCTTTTTTGCAAAGTTTGCAAGTTTTCCTCCCCTCTGTAAACACTGGCCAGTGGGAAGGGTTGTCATGCCTGACAGATTCTCTGTTTTGACCTCTGTTTTCTCGTTCTGTCATTGCTCTGGCCCCGGCCCCGGCCCCGGCTTTCGAAGGCTTCTTACGGGGGTGCCCCCCACTCCTACATTCCAAAGCCATGCGCTTATGTCCCGTTTTTGAAATCTGACTAGTGGCATGTTTCTTTTTGAGGAGAAATTTGCTCACATGACCTCTCCGGTATAAAAACAGCATTGGACAACGCTAAAGGTTCAACAAATACATACAAGATACGAGTATACCATTTTCTGACTTGAAAATTGATCCG
This sequence comes from Trachelipus rathkii, assembly GCA_015478945.1. Taxonomy (NCBI): domain Eukaryota; kingdom Metazoa; phylum Arthropoda; class Malacostraca; order Isopoda; family Trachelipodidae; genus Trachelipus; species Trachelipus rathkii. The sequence continues at coordinate 24,245 of JABUQX010056712.1, forward strand.
TTATAACTCAATGAGCATATCCGCGCAATCATCTCCGAACTATGTACTCTGTTTGTTTCTAACCAACAAATGGCTCCGATACAACATATTATGTTTTCCTTAGCTTCCCACCCTGCGGCCACCTATACGTGGTGGTTAATACCAGCATAATTGGATAGTAGGTGTACCGACTTGTTATCATACAAACGTATGGCAACACAATCAGTAAACTCTATAACTCCAAACTCATATAGCTTCCCCTTCCTCTCTCTCTCTTCAGATATTCTTCATCCCTTCGAATGTGAGTTTCTTCAGTCCGATTTGGCGGCACAGTTGCTGAAGAGAATCCCCTTCTCCCCTCAAAAACCTGCAAAATCCATGACGGAGAACCCTAGTTATCCCAAAAATAATCTTGCAATCTTTATTGGGAACCAGCTCAAAAGTATACCGTACTTCAGAATGTTATATAAATAACAAACTTGTCTGTAAATATATGTACCATATAACTATAAATATATTATATATATATATATATATATATAATATATACTACACACTACCTCCTATATACTATATTATATATACTATATATTAATATATATATCATATACTATATCTATATATAATATTTACACGTATAGTAATACTAACCTCGAAAATAAGAGCTGAATGGAAAATATACAATGATTTTTGGTAACAAATAAAAAAATTTATTAGCATGGATATATAATATATACATACATATATCTATATATATAGTATATTATATAATATATTATTATATATATATAATATAATTATATAATATATATATATATATATATTATATATATATACTATATATAAACGTAAATAAAATTGTAAAAAAAATATCAAATTTTTTTTTGATTTTGGCTAAACTAGAAGCCTCGTGACTGCATCTCCATTTCAAAAATATCTATATACTATATATAATATATATATATGTATATATATATATATTAATATAATATATATAATACTATTATATAATATAGTATATCTATATATATATATATAAAATATATATATATATTATATAATATAATATATATATCTATATATATATATTATAACAACTAATAAAATGTAAAAAAAAAAAAAAATCAAATTTTTTTTGAGTTTGGCAAAACAAGTAGCCCGGAAGCCCGAAGCGGTCACCGGTGCCGGCAGGAATTTCAAGAACGTTTGAGCAGCGATAGGTACGAATGTAAAAAAATGTTCGCGCTCTACGTAATATTATTATTATTATTATTATATCATTACTGATTAGGTACTATCGATTTTTTATTGTAAAATTACATTATTAATAAGTAAATAAAATAAAATAAACTATTAAACACAAAATCAAATTTTGAGGAGAGAGCCTCCACCCACTTCTCGCCATGCCTGAAAGGAAACTGACTCAATTTGGGCAGTATGAATAATTGATTAAGACATATAAATCGATACTATTATATAAGATCTTACTAAACAATCGCAAAATCGATAACAATTATTGTCCCAATAATCAATCACACAAAACGCGGTCACACAAGTGACCGATCTAGGATACATCTAAAAGGGTATCAAGTTATGTGATTAAATGTAATTTTGTTTATTCGTAGTAAGAATATAATTTATTGCTTTAACAGCACAGTTATAACAGAGTGTCGTTCTGTTTGATCCAAAATATTGCAAATGCAACCTAATATCATGTGGTGTTTGCAAATGTCACTGGCTCGGTATAGAAGTATATTTTATTTATTCGATTGTGTATTTAGTCATCTGTAACATGTAATATGATTTCTATTTATCGTGATATAAACCTTAAAGTGTCTTCAAACATTAAAGTGCAATATACTTTATGTATTCAATAGTTCTTAAAATCATACGTTTTTTTATTTAAGATTAAGATTTGTTTAGAATTACTAATCACGGCAACTCTTCTTTGCTTGAGCATCAATGACAGCTGATCTGACGAAAATGTAAGTGCATTCATTCAACTGCTTCACACTGACTGGAAAAACCTGACTATTACTTCAATAGTCTGTTCAACTCTTTTAATTTTACAAGTGTTAATGTTTTAGTATTCCATTTATTGCAAAGTCAGTTTGTCTTATATTATTTTCTTTGATTATTCTTTACTTACTCGTCCTATTTCATTGAACATATATTTATATGATCACGACATTTTCTTTCAATTTCCTTTCTATATCCTATTATATATATTATATTTACAATATATATAAAACAATTTATATGAACATTTTGGTAAAGTACTTATGTTGATTATTTCATTTTATTTCTTTTGAGCATAATATATAATATTATTATATTATTTTAAATATTTAATTAATTATATAACCGGAATTAGTATATGTATATATATACTTGGTAGTTAGTGTTTGGTAAATTCATATATAGCGGTTCGTATTGTATGCAGATGTCCTAAAGATATCTGGTCTAATAGTACATATTCATTCAGGATTATTAAAACTTGTATTGTTGGTAAAAGGATTATGAAATAATATATTACAATGATAGTTAGCTAATTATTATATATATATATATTATATACGTCTTGTGCACACTCTTGGTCTTCGCTATTGGTATGAATCGCCATGCCACCATATCTATTATATATATATATATATATACTGACTATATATATATAGTACAACTACAGTAATACTATATATAACTAGAACCATTAATTATATATATAAATATATATAATATATATAATATATATATTATATATTATACATATATAATAATATCATATTATTATATATATATATATAAGACTTATATATAACTATATATAATAATTACCTACATACATTGGTATATCTAGTAATGAACTACCACTACTCTAGACTCGTATGTATAGATAATAAATATATTGGCATATTATTTTGTACATTAAACCTAATCTTGTTAAATAAGTACACTTATTCATTTTTTTTATTAATATATTTCTAAAATTTATCTCACAGTGTTTCCTTCAATATTTCAAACTGTATCATTCTCTTTCAATATATATAATATTAAGTATTCAAATTAGATAATTTATTCCAAGTCTTAAAGACTTGAATATCTATGGTTCTAGAGATTGACCACAAATAAAGAGTTCAATTCATTGATAAAAAAGTACTCCAATCTGAATTTTTGCACTCAAGCGTAACGAACTCGGTCAACCGCCGTTGTTACAACTTGAAAGCAGTCTTCAAAGAGTGGATAAGTCGGATTTTAAGATATAGATTTTTTTGGTTCTCGCAACATTGCAACAAGGCAGGCGATAGCCCACCTTAATAGAAACTTGAGATACTGTAATATAAGGTATGGAGCAAATATAATTGTGTTAAGTTAGATGATTGGAAAATTGTTTCAACTGCAGGGGCCTGGCCAAAGTGGATTATGTATTCTAACAGTGATAGTGTGAAAGTTTTATGACAAATAATTTATGAATCGTATACTCATAAGGGCAGTCACCTCTAATAAATAATATTATACAAACACAAATTAATAAGATAACTAATAATAATAATTATAATAATAATAATATAATATAAGTAATAATGGAATAATAATATAATAATAATAATATAATATAATAATAATAATAATTAATAATAATAAAATATATAACAATAATATAATAATAATAAATAATACTATAATAATAATAATAATAATAATAATACATAATAATAATAATCCATATTGATATAATAATAATAATAATCATTAATAATCAAGTATATTAGCATTAATATAAATAACAGTATATAATAATCAAATATAATAATAAAAATATAATAATTAATAATAATATAATAATAATAATAATATAATAATAATAATATACTAATATAATAATAATACTATAATAATAATAATATAATACTCATAATAATAATAATATAATAATATATTTAATACTCATAATTAATAATAATAATAATAATATATAATAATATAATAAAATATATAGATTAATTATAATAATAATATAATAATAATAATATAATGAATAATTAATAACACCACTTACCAACCACTACTACTATACTAACAAAACAACAACAAAACAACAATAATAATAATAATATAATAATAAATAATAATAATAATAATATATAATAATAATAATAAAATATATAATAATAATAATATAATATAATAATAATAATCATATAATCATAATAGATAGATAGATAATAATAATAATAAAGTAATAATAACGAATAATATAATAATAATAAGTAATAATATAATAATATAATAATAATAATACAATAATAATGAAATAATAAATAAATAAAAAACTATAAATAGTGATTATAAAATAGCATTAACATTAGTAATAATATAATAATAATAATAATATAATAATAAATAACTATAATAATATAATAATAATCATGATAATAATAAATAATAATAATAATTAATATAATAATAATAATTAATAAATATATATATATATATTATATATATATATATATATAATATAATATATATATTACTATATATACTACTATATATGAATAATTAAGTATTAGTATATATTATATATATATATAATAATATATATATAATATATAATACTTATATATATATGCATATGAGTATATATAATATATTTTATATATATAATATATATATATATATATATATATAGTATCCTTATTATATATTCAGTAGTATATAAGATATATATAATATATAAGTATAATATATATATCTGATATATATAATATATATATATATTAAAGTATAATATATATAACAAATATATATATATATATTATATATATATATAATATATAATCAATATATTATATTATATATATATATACTATATATCATATATATAATATTTATAATATATAATACTATATATATTGTTATTATATAGTATATAGTATAGTATATATATATATATATTATATAATATATATATAAGTAGTATGTATAAGTATATCTCTATATATATATAGTTAAGAGTTTAAGTCAAATCTATATACGATGATAGAGTATTAGAATTATACTATATGTAGTTATTATAATATATTCAGTATAATTATATAATACATATAGTAAATATATTATATATAATATATATATATAGATATATATATATAGTGATATATATTATATATTATATATACATATATGTTATTATAAATATATATATATCATATTATATATAGTGTAGCTGATATATATATAGTCTACGGGAGATGCCGTAGCGCTCTATCTAATACTATATATATATATAGTATATATTATATTATATAAATTATATATATATAAAGTATAACATATATAATATATCTATATAAATTAGAGTGGGGGTGGCAGGGTAAAGTGATAGAAGATAAAAGAATGGAAAGCTAGAAGAGGTGCCCTGGCATTATTGTATGCGGATTATTTGGTTTTTGTGTGTGAAACTAGAAGGAGTTTTGAGAGGATTGTAAAGGGTTTGTCAGGTTAATAAAGGGAGGCTTTGGAAAAACGTAAATGTAGATAAGAGTTAAGTAAGGTTGGTGAGTTGAGGAGAGTCGCGATGTGACTCATTTAATGTGGTGAATTGAAACCTTCCTACTTAAGAAAGTTTTAAATATTTAAAATATACTATATAATATATAGTATTATATATATATATAATATATATACTACATATATATATATATATATTATTATATATTATATATATATATATTATATACATAATATAACTATAATATTATATATTATTATACTATATATAAAATATCTGGTAATAATAAGTAATAATATATATATATATATATATAGTTGTAGGGATATATATATATCTGTTATATATATTATACATAGCATATGTTTCATTATAGTAATACTACACTAATACTATAACTAGGTATATAAAGTTCTGATTGGCGTTTGATCTTACCCCAAAACTTCCGTATGAATTTTTCTTATCATTTAATTGTAGCATATGTATAATTCATCAGCTGTAACATTGAGCATGTCTGTACCTCTATGCATGTATTCAGTGACGAATAAATAGACCTGAAATATGGGTTCTTCGAAAAAAATCTTTGAACTACATCCACAAGTATCTTCCTAGATATCTCAACCAGCAACACTCCCCCTTTAGCCACTCGAGAGACGAGATGACGAGTAGTTGTGTGGTTGAAACATTGGACTGTTCTACGAAATCTTTTCTGACGCTTTTCGAGTTCTCTTACGCCTCCCTATGCACAACAAGTCAATGAGAAATCAATATTCACTTTTCGTATGAAAAAACGATATATAATTATAATATTAATAATATAATATATATATATATAAGTCATAGAGATCGTTATAGAGATATATATTAATATTATAATATATATATATATATATTATATATAATATAATGATATAGTATGATTTAATTATATACTATACTTAATATTTATATATATAATATCTATATATATAATATATATATATATAGATTCTATTAATATATATATTTAATATAATTATATCTAATATATACTATACTTTATATACTATATATATATACATACATATATATATAAGTATATATATATATATAGGGTCCAAGACATATATGTATATAATATATGGTATATTAATAAATCTATATATATAAATATATATATAAAATATATATATTATTATATTATATATATATATAGTTAATATATTTTATATATATATATATATACTATATATATATATTACATATATAGGTATATATATATATATATATATTAATATAAGGTATATAGTATATATAATATAATAATATATATATAAATATATAATATCATCAGCAACATATCAATAACGCTAACATATCGTTACAAGTAACCTGCAATCATATTACAAAAGTATAAATACCTGCTGCAGTATTATTCACCTATGGTGGCATTAATGATCTGGACCCTTAGCCAGATGACGCGTGCATAGTTGTTTAACACTAACGACCACGGTTGAGGTACAAAGAAGAACCCGGAAATACTCTTAGCTGTTCACTACGTCAGTACTTACGAGCTCCTCTCGCTACGGCGGTGAGGAACAAGTAATGAATCCGTCTGTGCCGGCGCTCGGGTCGAGGTCAACAGGGTCCGCACATGATGAAGATACTATGAACGGGGATTGAGAATACTGAGAAATATGCAATAACACCTGCCATCATATTGGTAGTAATGAAGAAACCCCTGAATGTATTTTCGCCATGCTGGATTCGATCTGGACCCTAGCATATGACGTGCAAAGAGGACTCGAGGCGTACTGACCGCGTGAGCAGCTGAAGTATTCAGGTTTTTTTTTAGCTCATCGTGGATGTAGTGTCATACCTTCAGCTCATGCGCTCGGGTCATGTGAATCCCACATGGGAAAATATACATCAGGGGTATTTTATTACTATAAATATGATTGCAGGTTATTGTAATTTCTATGTACAAGGTGTGGGAGAACATTGACAGTTTTGTGTCACTGTCTGGGGGTGAGTGGGGGAGGCAGGATGCTGGGTCTCGTTCTTCGCCGACTACGATTTTAGTAATCGAACATGGTTGGGACGGAGTGCTCGCGCTCTTTGGGCCGTGCGGCGGTTTTATGAAAACAACAATTCTGTGATCGCGACTCAAAGAGCTTTTCGGGGACGGTTCAACATTCCGCGTAACGATCCCGTTCCTCAGGCGAACACAATTCGGTCCTGGGTTTGACATATAAGTCAACTGTAGTACAGCTACGAACAGATACAATCGGCCGACGCAGATCCATCAGAACACCAGAAAATGAGAGCGAGTAGAGCAGCGTAGTGCAGTCAACCTCGTTTGCCGACGGCATGCATGTTGCTTTGGGAATATTGACGAGAAGTTTTTGAGAAGAAGGTGCTATGATTTCGTTTCCATCCATATAAAATTAATGATTGCTCAGGAATTGAAGCAAACAGATTATTGGTAAAACCGCGAGATCTGTGTTGCGTAAATGGTTGCGCTAGATCCTCTCCGAGCAGCCCTTCTTCGTAGCGACGAAGTCAATTTTTCCCTGTGTGGGGCCGTCAAAAGCAAAATTTCAATAACTGGCCATTAAATTAAAGACACCACGAGCTATACGCAGGGAAAGCCACTATAGTTCCGCTACAACTAACGGTATGGTGTGCCGTATTCCCGGTTTGGGTTAGTAGGCCATACTCTCTTTAAGAGAGAAGAGAGGTGCTGTAAAACCGTAAAAGATCCCGACCGTTATGTCACCATGCTTGAACACTTTCGCTCGGCATCCCAATAAAATGGAAGAGATGGCTTGCGGAGTTTGGAATTGAGGTTATCTGTGAGTCAATAAGATGTGTTACAGCTGCCACACACGGGACACCGAACTCAGACTCCACTGTTATCTATGGTGTAAGAAGAATGTTGTTTACTAGGAACGTCCACACTGATTTGTAGGAATTTGCGATTTCTTTCTGGTGGGATATTGATAAAAAGGTGTTTAAAGTCGCCTCACACCACAGTAAGCTAGAAGGAGGCGAATGTTGAAGAAGTCAAGACAGATAGCTACGCCATGCATATCTGTGTGAACGAGTGAGGCTGTTCAAGTCGACTTCAGAGAACGGCTCACATCAATGGTTTTGCGTAATAATGGGGCCATCTTTGAGACATTATTTCTTTTCAGAACTTAGAGGAGTTAAAAAGTAAAACTCCCGAAACGTGTCAAGTATAAGAAGAAGATGTCATTTCCAATGTACTCATTACATTTTATAACTCTTCAAATTGACTCAATTGGTTCTGCGCACCTGTTAATTTCTGAAACACCCGTCTATAAATGCTTCACATGTTGCGGTACTACTGTATGTGACTCAACTACGCCCGAGTGTAAGTGGGAGGAGTCGAGCAGTACTGACGCTGGACAGTGAAGTACATTGCACTAGTTTTCTTATCTATCGGTGACTTTTTTTTTTTTTGTTTTTTTGTTTACAGGGGTTGTCAAAACGACGATGTGGGTCACGGCTGAGCCATATTCATGTCAGGAGGTGTTGCACGCGTAAAATTTCATACCGCTACAGCGTCAAATATAGGCCGAGCAGAATGAGATCAGCAGAGACGCAGGCTTTAAAGTGAGGGAATTGAAATTAGCCAGAAAATCAACGAGATGAAGAGATTCCAGCAGAACAAGGTGCAGGAGAAGGAAGCACGCAACGAACTGATCTGAGCAGTTACCATATCTACCGAATTAACTCGTGGGCAGACGACAGGAACACAGACCTTGTGCGTAAGGCGTGTAAAGTTGGTACTGGCGAGTGGTAAAGTTCCTCGAACACTGCCCTGCGGTGAGCCCAATAGAAAAGAGATAAATTACCAACATATCGCGCCACAGAGATAGAGGGTCAAGAGCTGGAGAGTACATAAAAGTTTATAAGCCTTATGCTTTTGTGACTCGATCGTGTCCAAAGCCGGGTGAACCAGAGCCTCCAGAATATGAGAAGCAGATGAAGCTCATACAAGCGGGATGAGCACCTATTGTATAGCGGCGTACTGAGAAGATGTGAAAAAAAGTCTCCGCTAAACGGAACTCCCAATTTCTTTGAGGCCACCCTATGGCAACCGGTTGTGGAGATGTCAGGTCTTCCCAGAGAGACAGTTTCTATGAGGTTGTTAAGATGTTGAAGGCCAAGGATTATTTAATTATTGTCAACAGTAGAGACGAGAAACCAGTCGAAAGAGTGGGATAATTAGACGGTGTTTAGATAACGAGATTTGTGAGAAGTTGAGATTTTTTACAGAATCTGTCAGAGTTCCTGACTGAAACATACCTACAGAGTCGGAAAATTTCTTTCCAGATCATGAGAATAGATCGAAAGATTAACACGACAGAGGCAAATTCTTAGGCGAAGTAATTAGAGAGTCAGTAAAATTGTAAAATGAGTTTGAAATGATGATTAGGTCAAGTCATCCTGGCATATAAGTGATTAAGTTAGTCGATGCAGTGAAAGATCTATTAATGAATAAGTCATATTAATGAATAAATTTTTAGAT